>PYAF01001252.1:2380434-2423619 GCA_007407185.1 Glycine tomentella
CGGTGGTACAACCCACTGCACCTGAGAACAGATGGTCAACGCGTCGGACACGGTCAAATTCGCGTGTCGAAAATGGTCAACGTGTCGGGGTTGTTGACCGCGTGTCGGACACGGTGTCAGAGAGTGTCGGCGCGTGTCGAGGTGTCGGAGCGTGTCGGACGCGATTCTCCTTGCATATTCACGTGTCCGTGCTTCATAGACTAGTTGTGGGTCATATAAGTACAAATTAAGAGGCAAGGAATTCATTCAAAAGCTTATAGGTAAATACAAGAAATTGGGTATATACATGCAGGAGCCCATATGGTATGAAGAATCTTTAATGAAGATACTTGCGAGTTATGATTTGCTATCCGAATTACTTGAAAAAATTAACAACATTTGTAAATATAACCAAGCTCACCTGCAATTTCTTCTGTGTAATGGCTAAAAAAAGTCCTGGTTATAAGTACCTCAAGTGGATGTCTGAGACCAAACTTGGGATAGTGACACAATGCTGCTTGTCTAATAGTGCTAATGAAGGAGAGGACAAATTTTATACTAATCTGGCTCTCAAGATCAATGCCAAGCTTGGAGGCATTAACTTGGAGCTCGTTAATGGGATACCTTACTTTGAGGGGGAAGGACATGTTATGTTTTTAGGGGTTGATGTCAACCATCCTGGCTATCTAGACACCAGGAGTCCATCGATTGCTGCTGTGGTTGCTACTGTTAATTGGCCTGCTGCAAATCGTTATGCAGCACGTGTTTTCCCACAATACAATCGAAGTGAGAAAATATTGAACTTTGGGGATGTTTGTCTTGGGCTTGTTGCATGCTATAGGAGGATGAATGGAGTTAGGCCAGAAAGAATTGTTATTTTTCGTGATGGCATGAGTGAGTACCAGTTTGACATGGTTCTCAATGAAGAGCTACTAGATTTGAAGAGAGTATTTCAAGGAGTAAATTACTTTCCAACAATTAATCACTCTTATTGAAGCACAAAAACAGCATCAAACTCAATTTTTCCAGAGGGATGGAGAGATGCGTCTTCCAGTGGCAATATCTTGCCGGGAACAGTTGTGGACACAAAAGTTATAAACCCTTTTGAGTTTGACTTCTACCTTTGTAGTTACTATGGAAACCTAGGTACAAGCAAGCCAACTCATTACCATGTCTTATGGGACGAGCACAAGTTTACATCTGATGAATTGCAGAAGCTAATATACGAGATGTGCTCCACCTTTGCAAAGTGCACTAAACCTGTATCTTTATTTCCTCCTTTGTATTATGCTGACCTTGCTTATAGAGGACGATTATACCGTGAAGCAAGGATTGGGATGCAATCTCCAAAGTCAACAGCATCTTCATCTTCTAAAGATGCTTCATCAGCTTCACGAACTGCTTCATTTGAGCAGGGATTTTACAGATTGCTTGCTGACCTGGAAAACATAATGTTCTTCATCTAAAGAACTTGTTGTCCACTCTTCCAGAAGTAAGGGTAAAAGCTTATAACTTCTCTCCTGTCTACACGTGCATTGCATATTCTGCTTTTTCTGCTCAAAACAGTGAAGAAGTTTGTGCGCGAATCTATTGACTCAGTCCAGAAACCATCTTCTGTTTCCTATTATACCATTATGTATATATGAATAAATAGTCAACCTTAATTGGCGACACAATAAGAACAAAACAAAGTGGTCAAGAAGACCTGAATGATATTTCTGCATTTTGAGTCATTATCCACTATTCAATGGTATTCACTTAACGGCAATTACCATGTATAAAAAAAAGTTACTAAAATATTAACCAGATAACATTGTTCATGGAGCCAATGTAGTCACAAACCACAAGCCCACGAAGTGAACTTCACGAGAACCACCTTCAGTGACTCACACCAAACAACCTTTATGTTGTGTTTGGTCGAGGGAAGGGGGAGAGAAAGAGTGAAGAAATTGTGTGGATTTTAAGTAGATCTCAAATCTCTTATACTTTAATTCAAATGTTTTTATTTATTTTATTTTCATCATTTCATTTCAACCAGAGGGCGAGCCCTAGCACAGCGGTAAAGTTGTGTCTTGGTAACCTGTTGGTCATGGGTTCGAATCCGGAAACATACAATATCCCTTCCCCTTACCTTTCAACCAAGCACGACATTAGGTGGGTTACATGGAGGGTTCAAAACCGGAGGACAAGGAAGGCTTTCAGGTCTTCAGAATGCTCAATAGAGAGGGACAATGAAGGCTTTCAGGTCTTTAGAATGCTCAATAGAGAGGGTTCCAACTCGCACAACCCTTTTTCCTATTATCCCTTTTTAATTTTTTTTCTAAATAAATAAATAATAATAATGTTAACTGAATAAAAAATGTCACATAGACCAGCCAGCACCAATCTTGTTGTCAAGTGAACAATTTTTTTATATTGATAAATATTAATTGTTACTGTTGTTAGTTTAGAATGAATGATGGATAATCTTGAACATCTCCCGGCACAGGAAAATGGGATGTTCCCAAATTTAACGCAGTCCAACTCTTCATGGCACTATTCACTACCCAACCTTTTCTAGTCTCATGTTCACACATCTAAAGTGCTTGTCCATACTATCATCTTCCTTTTGTTATGGCCCTAGTAGCATTTTTAGCTAAAAGTAAAGGGAAATTCAGCGAAGAATAAACTATATTTTTAGTCTCATCTTTTCATAAAATTTACTTTTAATTTTTTAACAATTTTTTAACCTATTTTATTATCTCAACTGATATTCATGTTTTAGTACCTTCTGTCAATAACATCATTAGACAACCACATAACTTTCACCTAAATTACTTATTTAATATGACAATCACGTGTTAAAATATTGATTTAAGACTTTTTCTAATCATTTTAAGGTGCTACAGATTGTCTAGGGAGATAAAATCACAAAAAACAAAAGCTTGAGATCTTGCAATAAAAAAAAAAAAGCAAAATAGAAACAAACATGCAACAAGCAAAATCATAATTCACAGCACACAAATTAACAATTCACTAAACTATAATTCAAAACACAAAATCAACAATTCACATTAAGTAAAATCAGTAAAAAAAAAATACAACAGACTGAAATTATGAATCAAAACCCAAACACGCAAATAAAATATAAAAAAATCCTGATTTTTGAAATATTTTAGCCTTTGAAAAAAAATCTCCTTTTAATTTTAATCACAGACACTATTATTTGCACATGGAAAAAGGGAAAAAAGATTGATGTGGCTAGAGAGCCTTTCCGTAACAAACTCAAATTTGGCCTTGGTTTTTGGTTCTGTTACACACCCGAGGCATTTCCTCTGAAACATCAAATCTCACTTGTCCTCTTGCTTCACCTTCATCTTATTATGCCTTTTCCTTTGTAGTTTGTACCATCTTTTTGTGTTCATCTTATCTCTTCCCAACAACACTCCATTCACCATTCTCTCTATTCCTTCATCATTTTCATCTTCTTTCATAACCAACCACTCTTCTTTGGTTCATGTTGGTTCCTTTTCCACCTTTCATCACACCCCAGTTTGTTTATTCTCTCTGTTGCTTTCTTCTTCACCCCACAACTCTAAAACACGGTCGTTCCATTCCATCAGAGACTCAAAGTTTTTCCAAAGGTGAGAAAATCAACATGCAGACGCTGTTATGGCCTTAATAACAATGCCTAAACAAAATCCTCAATGAAAAGTTATTTTGCTTTTCTTTTTATTATTATTATCGTTGGTTTCATTTCGTAGGTGATAGGACACGTTCTTATCGATGTGTCTCGTGTTTCTTTGGCTTTTTCGGATTTCTGGGTTGTGATAGGAACATGCAATGATGGTGTTTGCCACCTAGATTCACATGTGTGTCGTTTGTTTTTGGCGTGTTCTTCTTTCTCGTTTGTTTTGGTGTCTGTTTCCTCTGTTCTTTTTTTATATTTTAATGCAATTGAAATGGCATAAAGTTACGAAACTTTGAACGTATCGCCGTAAATTAGAATATTCATTTTTTTTAACATTACAATTTCATAGCTGATTCTTGTGGTTTTCTTTTTTTCTTCTTCTGTAGATATTCATCGTTGGAGGAGAATCCTGTTGGAAATTTGTTGCTTTTCTCGTTATTCCTTTTTGTATCAGTCTAGTCAGATTGTGGGGTCCTTCAAAATTGGATCTTGACCTTCAAATTTGTTGGTATGGTTTTTCAACACTTGTGTTGATCATTGTAAGTGATGCTGTAATCTGAGTTCTTGAACTAGAGCAAAAAAAAATTGATGATGCTTTGCGTGGTAGAGTGAATGATACATGGAAGTGTTGGCTGGCGTATTGCATTCAATAAGTAGCAAATGTATGGTTTTGCTTGTTACTGTTTTGATCCTTAGAGCACTGTTGTTTCCATCCTTCCCTGGCTTTGGTGGGACCGAATGGGGCAACCTTGTATATCTCCGTGCTCCGTTGTTGAATTCCGACATTGGAATTCGACAAGATAAGTTCTTGGTGGTTCCTCAGCTCGTGTGGGGATTAAACAACCAGAAGATTGCATTTGCAAGGGCTTGCCTTACTGCCAGATTGCTGAATAGAACATTGTTGATGCCAAGCCTTAGTGCCTCACTGTTTTACAAAGAAATTGACCTCTTGCAACCCATTTCCTTTGACAAGGTATTCCAATTTGAGAAGTTTAATGCCCTTTGCGGTGGTTTTGTCCGGTTGGGACGCTATTCAGATGTCTTGAATAGAACAGAAGTGCTAGAAATGGAGAAGGGAAGTGGAAGGAGGTGGACAGTGGAGAGAGATTTGTCACAATTGAAGGAGCATAATGAGGGCTCTTTTGAGGACTACGAGGTAATTCGGATTGTAGGGAAGAACCCTTTCTTGTGGCATGATCATTGGCCTGTGAAGGACTATGCAAAGGTTTTTGAGTGCTTGGATTTGACAGAGGAGATTGCTACGGAAGCAGACAGGGTTATATCTAGGATTCGAGCCGTCGGAAGAGAGGTAACAGGTAACACTGAAGCAGTGGAAGTGAAGAGCAGTATTATTACCTCTGATGGATCTTCATTTCAGCCTCTTCCATTTGTTGCTGTCCACATGAGGATAGAAATTGACTGGATGATTCACTGTAAGAACTTAGAGCGGAGATTGAACATGAATCGAATCTGCAGTGGCAAGAAAGAGATAGTGGAAAGAGTTAGAAACATTGCTGGTTTGAAGACTCCAGTTGTTGTTTATCTTGCAGTTGCTGATAAACTCCTGAACAATTCTTCCATACTGGATGATTGGGAAGAAGGGTTTCTTCCTTTTGAGAAGAAGAAACTTGGTGTTGATGGAATTTATAAGAAGTATCCCTATTTAATTCAGTCTGCAATTGACTATGAAGTGTGTTTAAAAGCTGATGTCTTTGTGGGGAACAGTTTCTCCACATTTTCAAGTCTTCTAGTTCTTGAAAGAACACAGAAGATGATCAGAATGAGTGTCACCAACATGTGTGGAGAAAATGTAAGATGGCCTTCTTATGCTTATAATATACCAGGAGAATCAAATGGTCCAATGAGATGGGTTACAAATATGTCAGAATCAAGTCTTCAAGCAATCAGCTATGGCACAAATCAAATCTCTTGTTGACAATGTCTTGTTTAACTAATTAAACTTTTAGAGTAGATGAAGAGATCTTTTTTCTTGTCCCGACATGTTTCACTTCTTTGTTTGCTTGGCACACTTTAAAAAGAAGAGTTTTGATGTAGACAATACAGCAATGGATTATATGTGTTTACACTAAGGTACAGTTTGCCCCTTATGTAAATTTAACCCTTTATTTTGAAAGAATTTTCTCAGGTGTAGGCACTGTTTGTCTGGTTGTTAAAAAACAAAAGTCCCTCCGAAAGGGTAAGTTTTGGATTATGTTTACATTTTGTGTTTATAGTTTGGGTGATGTACTGGTTGTTTGATTGGGTTCACGTGTGAGAGAATTGCAAAAGGTGGAGAGAACACAAAAGTGTCTATGTTTGTTGTATACTTGGGAGAACAAAGTTCTTTAGTTATTATTAAGTGAACCCTCTTTTATTTTCTTTTACATATGAATTTCACTTCCATAATATTAGGATTCTTAGGAATGATTTTCTTTCGAAATGATTTTCTACATCAAGTTTTTACATGTGAATTCCCCGAAATTTCTTTTTTCAAACGGCTTAGATTTTATTTTGACATATCAGACTTAAAACATGTATTAGAATGTGTCATTTGTGTGTATGAATAACACAAAAATCAATTATTCAATTCCATCCCATAAAATTATAGTGATTCTATGAAAATGTATAAATAATTATTTGTTGCTTTAACTTTACCGTAAAAATTAATTGATGAAGCAAATCTAAACACACTGTTAATCTTCATTCAAAAGTTCCTATTTGTTGATGGGTGAATGCTTGAATTTGGTGATTACCGAATCCATTTTCATGATTATATTGGTGCAGCATTGCAGCGGGGTGTTTTGCATTTGCATACCCTGTACAAACAGTGATGATTTTACTTTTAAATTTTAGGTTAGTACAATCATGTATGAATCAAGCTTTATAGGAAGTGCCATCTTTTTCCTCATCTAGCCAAAAGTAAATAACAAAGGAGCCCATCACATACTAGGGAGGGGACTTTGAAAGGGCACCTTCACCTAGGGTGGGGAATCAAACTAGTGTTATAGGGTGGTGGAGTGGAATTATTTTGGATTTTAGGTCTAGAAGGAGTCTCCTCGGAATATTTGTGATACCTAACTTTTCGGTTCAAAATGTTAATTCTAAGTAACAATTCAACTAAGACACTTAAAAAGAAGAAAAAAATTGGCAAGAGGTCATTGTATCTTATTCTGCATGTGAATTGGCAATAGATTAGATGGGTTACTTTACCCATTCTGATGCCGGGCTTTAGAAAAATCGTAGACGAATTGATTCGATGTAGGTGGTCTTTTTTTAAAAGCCTAAATATAGGGAAGACTTGTATTAAAAATAAAGGTTTAAGAATTATTTACTCTTAAATTATTTGATAATTCTTAATTATATTTTTGGGAAAAAAATCAATTAGGTTCCAGAATTTGAATTTATTTTTTAATTAGGTCTTATTGTTAACTTTGTTAAGAAAAATTAACGACAGAAATTTAATTAAAAATACAAATTTAGAAACCTAATTGAAAAATAATAGAAATGTGAATATATAGACGTTTCTGTGTTTCCATTAACATTTATTAAATGAATATGAGAAAAGATACAAAATTTTAATGAGTTTTACAAAGAGAGAAGATAAGGGGGGAAATAATAGGAAGAAAAAGATGATAGGATAATAAAATATATAAAAGAAAAACACGAGAGATAAAAGTAATCGCTATTCAGTAAAAAAGAAGTAATTGCTATTATTAGAAAAACGATAATAAATCCTTATAATGAAAACGACAATAATTATTTGATTTAATTAGTATAATAATAAAACTTAACATGTAGAATAATACAAGGTTACACATTGTAGAATAATATGTCTAGTATATCACTTGTATATAGATAAGTCTTAATAATTATTTGGGGATTCTTAATAATATAGTAAATAATAGAGTACATTGCTTGTCAAATGGATGAAAATACCAACCCAAAAGTGGGATATTCAATGCCTTATACATGGTGACCAGACTCCAACAACGATGAAACTAGGGACGAGGGACATCACATCATAATATTCTTAAACAAGTTCTCTTTAGGACCACAATTGAGTCTTGTGACATGAGGCTATGCTAGAAATATAAAGACGTGTTGACTTTATATTGATAATTGATAGAGCTCTACTACGCAAGGAGCTAACAATAGCATGCATCCTTCTTCTATATATCTACGTGCAAAACTTCCAATTAAGAAGCAACTAATTTGATATGTTTGTTCAAACTGATATATTCAATTTATGTAGAGAGATTGAAAATTGGATCCATAATTTGGGCTTACCTTGTGGGAGACTAGGCTTAGCCGCTTAGGTAACTCCATGTAACCTTTAATACAAAAAAAAAAAAAAAAAAACTTCCCTATAGATATTATTTTATTATTGATATCCTGCTTTTCTTCGCAAAGATTTCGAGACAAAATTATAGGATTGCTTAGTCTTTTAAAGATGTTTGAGATTATGAGAATATTCAAATGATTAATTTAGAGAAATCATGTTATAATATCACACTATATAAAAACTCACAATGTCTTAAAAAGTTTTAAAATAAAAAATCCTAAAAAGTTATAATATCACACTATATAAAATCTATTATATTTACCAGTATTTGTGAATATATTGGGCTGGTATATCATATCTTCATACTCCAAATTTATGACTATATATTTTTAGATGAAAAAAAAAGGGTTTTCCATAATTAACACGGATTATAAAATTACTTACATACTATCAAATCATTGTTTTCACATGAACAATTCTAAAGGAATTTAGACACTAGAGAATCTATAAAAAATATCATGGAAAGTTTGGCGCAAGTTTTTGGCATCAAAAGAGAATTTCACACATAAGAATATAAGAATATGCAAGTTTTTTTAAACATAAGAATATGCTTATATTTTTTTTTATTAATAAGAATATGCTTATATGCAAGTTGACATGAAGTATTATATATGCCGGGAGGAAATAGAATTACATAATACATCATCGATTAAATCTCAAATCGAGAATTAATTTTATAATCAATCTAATTAAAACTTGTAAGAATATCTAATGGTTTAACCGAGAAACTAAAAATCCTAATTACAATAATTACCACATATATGGATGTCTATGTGGTTATCAAATACGTGTGTGAGGAATAAAAAAATAGTATTAATATATCATTTTTCATAGATAGTCTATGCATTGCATTGATAATGTAAAATAATTTATATTATTAATAACAAACTATTATATATAATAAATTTATTAAATTTTTATTTTAAAAATCATATTAATGATAATTTTTAAGTGATTGAGAATGAAAGAAAGAAAATATGGCCAATGTATAGTCATGAAAATATTTTTTAACACTGTTTTTTATATTCTTAGTACAAAATTAAATTTCATGGTAATTTTTCCTAGTTATTTGATTCTTTTTCCTCTTAGATAAAATTTAATCCAATTCAAATAAAATTTAAAAAAAATTAAACTGATTATTAAATAAATAAAAAAAGAAAACAAAAAAGATTGAATTGAACAAATTTTCGTCTTAAATCCAATTCAATCTAGTATGTATTCGAATCCGCAAACATCGTATAAGGTAAGGCAGTGGTTCTGTCGTCTGTGATTAAGCAAGACATATACCGGTAAGCTAGGCATAGATCACGTCAGATGAGCCACTAGCCATTTATTATTTAATCATTTAAATATTATTCGATCAAAATAATTAAATAAATAAATAATTATTTTTATCCTTAAATATATAATATTAACAAATTCATTTATTAAAGATGAAAAAATATCTTTAAAAGTATAAAAAGTAAGAAAAATTGACTCACCGTTTACTTAATTCATTAATCTCTGAGAATTTATTTACTTAACACGCATAAATAAAAATAAAAATGTCATAAAATTAATATTCATGTGAATAAAATAAATAATGTTATTTATAAATAGATTTCTAAATTTGATAATTTATTGATATTTTAATTTTTAATCATATAACTTATCAATAAATATATTCATAAAATATAAATATATAAATCTAATTAATTGATATTACTAATAAGATACATTTTTCATGAAATAAAATTTGTTATAACAAAATAAAAACTTTTAAATTTTATATGTTATTGATGCATTATTTTGTTAATAATCTCAACTACTTAAGTTTATATATTTGGTGCATATATTTGTAAAATAAATTTTGACTCTTCGTTACTCAATTTTTAATTTACATCCCTGTTTAAACGGCGAAGCTCTCTCTGTTTTTTACTTTTTTTTTTTTTATTAATTGTCAGTATCTGTTTGGGGGTGGAAGTGCCAATTTGTCAAATTAGTAATTTAATTAATAATTAATCACTATTAATAATAATCTGAGTAGATATGGGTTGTTAAGCTGCTGAAATTGTCGTCTTTTAGATTATTAGGGTTTTTATTCTGTTGCAGAGACAGTGGTTGAGAATCACTGCTCAAAAGAAGAATAATAGTACCAAATTCCAACCAGATAAGGAGTTGGAATTTCGAAGCTTCATTTCTTTCTTTTACTACTACTTGATACCCTTTTCCTTTCTCTCTCTCTTCTCTTATTCTCGTTTTTTAGTTACCTGCCGTGGATCAAAGTCAATACCCTATCTCGCTCCTTTTTTTTTTTTTTTAAATTTGATTTCTTTTGGGTTTCGCAGCCTCCCCAAAAGGGTTATTTTATTTTGTTATGAAATTTTGTAATTTCCCCCAAAAATTGATATTTTTAGATCGATTCGTTGATGGGTCATGCTGGGGTGTTGTCAATTGTTGTAACGGCTAATTGAAGTTCTGTGGGTGATATTTTGGGAAAATGGGGGATCAATGTGTTAATGTTGGGAGAGAGGAAGAGGAAGATGAGTTTTGCAGTTGTTGTGGAGATGAAGATGAGGAAGTGTGGAAAGAGACTGAGGAACCTGTTGTGGAAAAAGGGTTGAAGGATGAGCTTGATGAATTTTCAGTGAAAATGTTCTTTAAGGGGTTGTCAATGGCAGGGGTTGAAAATTTAAGTTCTGGGTTTTCAGGGATTGGAGTGTTCATGGAAAGGTCTTCAGGTCTTCCTGCTATAAGGGTGCAGAAAAAGCTTGACTTTTATGCGGAGGAGTCTGTGGTTGACTATTTGGCACTCTTGGATGGGTTGCTGGAAGCTGTGCAGAAGAAGATCCGCAGGGTTTTTGCTTTCACTGATTCTGAGTTGTTGCATGATCAGGTTGGCATTTCAGTGTTTGATGTTAACATTTGTTTGTTTTATTATGAAATGGTTATGTCCTTTACAGGAATTGATGAAGACCTAGACAAGCACTTCGATTCTATAATTAATCACTTATATGAAATTTGTAGCTAATTAGAGTGTGTCTGTTAAAGTGTTGGCTATATTCTTTTCTTTCCAATTGTTCAGGCATGTTATGCTTTTCTGTTCATGTTTCCTTTTTTGTGGATCGACACTGAGATAAGCATTCTTGTGTATGTTAATGGGTGTTGAGTCTAGCAGAAATAGCTACTAGCTAGCCCCCCATAACTTGATGAACCAAGGTTTGAATCTCTGCTTCGAGAGGTGTCTATATTTAGTGTTTGACCATGCCTCAAATAGGATTGCTTCCAAAAGAGGATACCTGTTGTGGAAATATAAAACAGAACAAAACTTCAAGCCTTGCGCTATTGCTGTGTTTGCACAAACATCATATGGTGTTTCATTTCTTAATATCTATTTTCATACTGTATCTAACATGGCTGTTATTTATATCTCAATATCTTTGTTTGTTTGGATGTCCTTTTTCTTTTTGTTTCTTTAGTTTGTATATAGAAAAGTGTTAGAGGTTTGCTTTATAGCAGGCACACTGATTCAATTTGACAGAAAATTGCTTTTTTCTATAACAGGTGACAGCTCATAACTTTGTTATTTTTCATTCATTTGTAAGACGTTTTCTTGAATGTAGTTGGGGAAGCTTTGTGGACTAGGAGGATTGAGTTTACCATTTAAATATCAACAGATAGCCTACATTCCAATTTCTGTTTTAAAAATACATTATTGACATTGCTTTGACATGTGCCACTAACCTCTAATAGTTCTTTAATGTGTATTTGTTGGTATTTCCCTGGTCACTTGTCTTTAACTATCCTTTCATTTGAACGTGATTATTTTGACAGATAACATTTGGGAAAAAATTGGAGATGCCTCTTTTGACGGCACTGAGAGAAAGGATTCTTGAACTTGCCAATAATTTTGAAGGTTTTGTTTTAAAGCTTATACCTTCTACTGATCTTGAGCAGCCACTGCATTTGGCCAAAGTAGCTATTGGACTTGTTACTTTCCCTGTAAATGATGAGAGATTGCTTAAGAACTGTTCTATTTGCTGTGATGACAAGCCAGTGCCAATTATGATTACCTTAAAATGTTCGCACACATTCTGTTCACATTGCTTGAGGGCCTATGCTGATGGTAAAGTACAATCTTGTCAAGTCCCTATAAGATGCCCTCAACCAGGATGCAAGTATTGCACATCTGTAAATGAGTGCAGGTCTTTTCTTCCATTCACCTCCTTTGAATCACTGGAGAAAGCCCTTTCTGAAGCAAATATCGACCACTCAGATAGAATTTATTGTCCATTTACAAATTGCTCTGTTTTCCTTGATCCTCATGAATGTTCATCAGCAAGAGCCAGTTCATCTAGTCAGTCTGACAACTCTTGTATCGAGTGTCCTGTTTGTCGGAGGTTTATCTGTGTGGATTGTAAGGTTCCTTGGCATTCTTCCATGAGTTGTATAGAATACCAGAATCTGCCAGAGGAGGAGAGGGATGCTTCTGACATTACCTTGCACCATCTTGCTCAGAATAAAAGGTGGAAGCGTTGTCAGCAGTGTCGTAGAATGATTGAGCTTACACAAGGCTGTTATCACATGACATGCTGGTAAGATATCAAAAAGTGTTGACTAATTTTCTATTTATTTTATTACATGGTCTACTATGAATTCTATTATGCAGTCAAACTATTATATTGAAAGTGGAACAAAATATTATAGAAATTTACATGTTAAGAAGTGAGGGAGGGATCTGCCTATTTAAAACAGTGTTGCATTCTGTTTTCTTCCTTGTTTGTTCGTGGTTTCTCGTTTCATTTTACAATTATGCGTGAAGAACTTCTATACTCTAAAAAGGTAAAATGAAATTGTCTGTACTCTGTTGGCCTTAATTAAATTTCAGTTTGAGTGTTAGATCATTTGAAATTTAAATGTATTCTTACCTTAAACTAGATAAAGTCCCTGACAAGTGTCTAAGTGATAATATTAGACTCAGGAGAGAGATTGGCTGGTGATATGATCCCACTAAATGATAATGTCAGAGCTCAGGGGAGATAAAGTAAATAGAATAACTTGGCCTGAACATAATTATATTAATAACCTATGTGTGTCTGTGTAATTTAGACCTCAATATTAGTTTCAGATTGCTCTGTAATCTATTCAATGTAATCTTATGATCTGATGCTGAAGATTCGAACTGATCTGTTTCTCTAGGTAACTAGTAGGTACTGGATGCTAAAATGGTATATATTGGGATATAGTTTTGTGATCCAAAATTGGAAAATCCTAATGAAGACTTTAGAACAGCAAAACTGAGTTCTGTCATGAATTTGTAGAAGGGATTGTTCTGTTCTGAGTATATGGATTGTATTGATTTTTAGAATTTCTATTGGAGTAGGACAAGTAACATGTGGGTTTGTAATGGGCTATGCGTTAAAGTTGTAAGTTTTTTGTTTTAGGCTTACTAAACTGAAAGCGCTAAGCAAAGTGACTTGCAGATAAGTGACTGAGGACTGTAAGTTGACTCATGGTTATATGATTAAGATTCCAAGCCCAAACATTGTTAGACTGGCTGAAATGAAACCTATTGATTTGAAAGTATATAGGCATCAGAGGATGGTTAGATATTGAAAACTTCGTAGGCTGGGGTATGTGGGCCAATATTGAGGAAAATATTCCGATACTAAGTATTTGTGCCTGTTAAGTACTTGCAGCAAGGAAAGAAGTAGATTGAAGCCTAGAACACTGGGTATTCATGCCTGTTAAGCACTTGATTTCTCGTTATCAAATTAATATTTTCAATCATCTAAAATGCTGTTTAATAAGAGGTAGTGAGATGCCAATATAAATAAAGGGTCATTTCTAATTCCAAAATGGAAAGAAATAACTTAAATTATGCTTAATCCTTGCCTGTAGGACCGAACCTCTATGTCTGTTAAATGAAAACTTTGGAGAAACCCTAGAAAACATTGGGCTTTGAGCTCAAATGTGGATCAGTTGGACCTCACTTTGGCTTTGCAGTGGATATGTCTTGATTTTTCTGCCAGCATGTAGCTCATCACATTCAACATAGCCCATTGGCCTTGTGACGGTGGGGTGTCCTGTTTGCTTGTAATTATTAACCTAATCCATGGGCTTTTTTTCGCGTCCTCTTCATTCAAAGAAAGATGGTAGTTGGAGATGTTAGAATGGCTGGTGATCAACAATAAAACTGTAACCAGCCAAACAATAAAATAGCTATTGGATATAAACTGTAACTCTGGTGCCAAACAGTAAAGTAAACTATTACTAATATGTCAATTGGGTGTTTCTATAAGGATATACAAGAGTACCCAGGCTAGTTCTAGACAAGTAAAATTTCCTCTCAGCTCAGCTTTGGTGCAAATCATCCGTTGTCCATTTTTTCATGGAACAATACCATATTGTACGAAATTGTTAATTGGATATCAAGTTCCTTATTTGATATTAATAAGATTAATTTTTGGTTAGAACTACTAGTATTTTTGTTCTATTTTCTTTCATTTTATTAGATTAATTTTCCGTATAGATTGATCATGGATTTGAATTCAGAAACAACCTTTTTTCTATATGCAAGGATAAGGTTTCATACAATAACCCTCTCCTATACCTTCACATAGTGAGGAGTCTTAAGACACCAGAATACGTTAGTTTTTTATTGATGTATTTGTTAGTGTTGCCAACATTGCTGTTAGATCTATAATATGTTGTATGTTTAGGTTAATGATGATATGATAGATTGTTGAACAGTCTAAAAGTCTTAGTTGAATTTCATTACTATAACATGAGCTGTCGCACTGATTTAAACACCTGTTCCTAGAGGAATAAAAAAGAAAAGGCAAAAAGCCTTACTAGGAAGGACATGATGACATGTTTATCTAAGTTAAGTTATAGCTTAAGCATTTCTAATAGTTTTCTACTCTCTTGTCTTCATTTCAGGTGTGGTCATGAGTTTTGCTATTCATGTGGTGGGGAGTACCGAGAAGGCCAACAAACATGCCAGTGTGCATATTGGGATGAAGATAGTTCTGATGACTCAGTGGCACACTCTCTTCAAGAATCAGAACAATGGGCATGGGAGACATTCAATTCTCTCTCCATGATCGTGGACGCATACTCAGACCAAGAACGATCGCAGCTTGCGCTTATTCAAAGGTTCCTAACTGGGGGTTTCAGTCTCAGTGACCATAATCCTTACCATTCTCCTCCTCGCTGTACAGACTCCTATGTAGACCCCATGAAGGATCTACATCAACTTCCATGGCTAGAGAGATTTGTGTCTGTGATAAGTGACAACTACTATGAGGATTACATTCAATGAATGAAACTGTGATAGATCATAGACTACCTAATAAGTTCATCAACTTTCAATCTCAATTAAGTTTTGAAAGGATGCAGGAAGAGTTTGTGACTTTGTCCACTTTACATCAAGAGGTGTAGCAACATTTACATCATGGAATTTCTTGTTTGTTGCCCGTTTGGATATCTTTAACCTCAGGTGAAGAATCTGTGTTCATGATGATTCTCTTTAAGGAAAGAAAAAAAAAAAAAAAAAAGAGAGAGAGAGAGAGAGAAGGGGCGCGGAGGAATTTGGGAGTGAAAACATTTACTTGTGGTTGACTGGTTGGGAAGAATACCATGATGGGTAACAGAATTCTGGATTTTTAATTTTGGTCACATACTCGCCACTTTTCCTCATTATCAACTGGTTATTGAAAAGAATTGCTTATTCACATTATCAATTTATCATCAATCTTTTATTCAACTAATATAATAACATGAGAAAAGGATATAATTATAAACCAATCGAATTAGCCTTTCTTTTTATCACTTTAATCATGGTTGATATGTTTTCTTTGAAGACTGTTTTACTACAGTAGGTGACTCATCAACAATGAATCTTAACATTGGTTTAACTTATTTTAAAGAAACATTCGATTTTTAAAGCTTCTAAAAGGTAAGTTAATTATTTTTCCAAATTTAAGTGTCATTATTCATTAAACATACATGAACCCTAAATTATTTAATTGGTGATTAAGACAACTTTAATTAGTGCTTATTGACTTATTGTTGAAGTTCTAGACCAAAGGATTAAGATCATAAGGTTTATTTGTTAAGTTTGGGCTAGTAACACTAGTTACTTTTCACAATGGTTAAAGATTGCATCTTTGATATAGAGATTGTTTGGGGTTTTGCTTCCTACACTATATATATTTCTAATACATTATATGTGAACAGTGTGCGAATAAAAATACTTTCACAGTTTGAAGGTTACGGATTTTATAACTTTCATACGGATTGACGAATTTGTAAGGTTTTTACGGATCGTCTACTTCGTAAGTGTATTTATTTTCGTAAGTTAAAATATATTTTACAAAATAATTTAAAATAATGGTGCATGTAGGTCTCGAACATGCAACATTTGTATTATTAACATGTAAATTTTACGAAATAAGTTAAAATATACTTTACAAATTATTAGATCAAAATTAATTATTATAAAATTTATTATGTAAAATTATATGTGTATTAAATATACATTAAAAAATTTAGTATTATATATATCAACATTAATTATTTTTAACATAATTGACCTATTAGCTCAATTGGTTGGAGCATCGCGTTAATAATGCAAAGGTCTCAGATTTGAGACTTGTATCAATCCAGAACCTTATAGATTTATCAATCCGTATAAAGGTTATGAAATCTATAACCTTCAAATCGTAAAGAGTATTTTCGTTCATATATTATTCACATATAATGTATTAGATATATGTATAAGTGTAAGATGAAAACTCGATTGGTTGGCACTTTGGTGCAGTTGGAAAGAGATGAATATTGATAATAGAGTCCAATATTTGGTGTTTGCTACGTCGAGCTAGGCCATAATTAATCAGAATAAATCAAATGGCAATTGTTTTTGTTTTCTATGTAATTAATGATTATTTTTTGAAAACAAAGGGTCAAGTTTTAATATATTGACTTGTGGAGACACTCAGAAGAGTAAGAGTAATGTTTCTGTCATTAGTTGAACGTAAGTTTCAATAGATATACTAAGAAAGAATTGAGGTAATATAATGCATGTTTTCAGCTTATTTTGAAGAGATGTTAGGATTTTATATCAGTTTCTAGATAAATCTTTAAAAAATGATTATTTTTTAAAACTTTAAATATTACCAAACATGTGCATATATCAATTTTTCAGTGTTGAGAATTACATAAGAATTGTGACATTGTTTATTTATAAATCTTTTAAGTATTGGGGGGAGGGGCCATCGTAGCCATTATTTAAAAGTTTACATTCCATAATGTCTACACAGCACATCAAAATGTTGAAGTAGTTAATTTGAGCTTCATCCAAATTTATCATGAAAATTGTTGCCGAATACAACCCAAGGATAAGTGAGTTAAGTGTTGTGTTTTTTTAAAGCAAGTTAAGTTTTAAGATTTAAGAAACAGAAAAGACACCAATTTTATAGTTGAAGCATGGAATAAGCACCTGGAAATTTGGAAGAAAATTCACTACAAACCCGGTTGCATAAATTGAAAATGTGCATAGAACGCTCAACCATACCAACATTGTTTTACCAAAATACACATCATGGCAAAAGTCCAAAACAGTTTTTTCCATCTAAGTTTTAAAGTTTGAGTAGGAAAATTTACGTAGAACTTCGTTGCATTGAAAATATGTTCATAAACCTTTCAACCGCATAAATAGCATTAATTTTTACCAATTTGCACATATATTTTGAAGTTTGAATGGGACTCTCAAGTCTCTCCACCCTAACAGCTTGGAAAACTTTGGCTAATCATAATTGCAATTTTTTTCGTGTGTACCGGAACAAAAGTATTTTATTTAACTAGACTTTTGAATAGACTGTGTTAAAGGGAAAAGAAACAAAAAATACGCGCGAGTTTTTGTTTAATTTTGAAAATATGCATATATGGGTTTCAAACTTTCCCCCCATTATTATGAATCTCTTAAGTCTTGATAGTATTTATTTATTTTTGACTGATTCTTGATAGTATTTCTATACTTTGGTTCATAAATGTATGACACTTCTTCTATGCCATCCTATTTGTCGTTAAGGTAATGTAAGCTCTTCAAAAATTTATTAATCACATAAATTATTAGTTTTAATATCTTAACTTGTTAAAAAAGTTTAAAATATAATTGTGAAATCTATTTAAGTAGTTAAATGAGATAATAATAAAAGAGGACATTTTTATGAGTATACAATATCAACGTTTGAACCTAAAATCTTGTATAAACTATTCTTTTCTCCATCACTAGTGGATAACAAAATTAAACTAACATGATCTAAAAGATTTTAAAAGACATATAATATGAGTGGAGAGTCTATAGGACAAAGGAATTTATTCAAGAAATTAATCACCAAATAAAATTGAGAGGTTGTAGAAAATGTGAGCAATTTAGTGCAAAGCATATGCATAGCGAGCTGGATTACACAACGACAAACAGATGCTTATGTATTAACTATTAGTCGAACCACATCATTAAAATGGGGACAGCAAGACAAAGGTGGATGAGTGATCATCATAATCTGCTGCAATAATTGTTATCGCACTGTTTAATCGACATTTGAGTATATAAACCATAAAAAAATATGAACCTTCTAATGTTTGAATCTGCAAGTGTATCACAGAACACTATGGAGTTATAAGATTAGTTGGATAGTAAAAAAAATTAGTTAAAGATCAAGTATTTAATTTTTCTCATAACAATAAATTAATAATTAATAATTAATATTAATCGATGAAAAAAATATATAGATACCAACCGTGTGTAGATTTTAGTCTAAACTTATCAATTTTGACCTTGACTCGATGTGTTGTGGATCTTTTATTTACATGTCACTTTCTCAAAATGTCTTACTAAAACATATTGTTCCTAATTAAGATTTTAAACTGTGATTTTGGTAGGGATAGCATGCATTGCAAGCCAATTGTAGTTGAAGTGATATATATAATCATGGCCTAATGCAGTAATGCAGTTGTTGTTAATTAGTAGCATGTCACTAATGTAATCAAGATATTGAAATCGCATCATATAATGTGATTTGTAATTTAAAAGCGATTGCATGCATTGCAACCAATTACAGCCAAAGTGATATATATTCATGGCCTAATGCAGTTGCAGTTAATTAGTGGCAGTCAGTAATGCAAACAAGATATTGCAATCGCATCATATATTAATGCGATTTGTATTTTAAAACACTATTCCCATTACTTTAGTTCGTCAACATCTAATTACATATATGTTTATATCCCTGCAAACAAAAACTAAGAATATATTAATATTAATAACTAATACTTATTGATAAAATATATATATATATATAATCATAAATTTTTTTATCAATATGTTGTAATTAAAAATGAACAAGTGCATACCCTAGCTAAAACAAAACTCATGTGTATGTATACTTTGAATTTTTTTCAATTATTAAAATCAATTTACCTGATCGTTAATTGTCACAATAAGGTTACCGAAAAGGACCTGCATATATCCCAATAAGAAATCATAAATTAATAAGCAATAATTACTACACAATTTTTACAGCATAAACAAGTTACCGAGCATAAGAGAAAATTAACCAAATTCATCTAAGATATTCATTCACACTAAGCGATACAAAATTAAATAATAAATATTAAAGATTTAAAAATTAAATTTACTGATTAAAACTATAAAAAATACTTTATTGAAAAATCACGGTAGGAATTCATTAAAATCATCACAACAAAAGTACATTGATAATACTTACTCATAATAATGTTCCCTTAAGTCTCGTTTTCCTATGCGTAAAGAAAAGAGTCTCGTTTTCCTTGTTACCTTTTCCAGTAATGTTAGTTTTGTTAAGACCTAAAATAATAACTTATTTGGGGGGTTTCCTTTTCATTTACCATAATTTTTTCAATGTATGAATATACTCTTAAATAATAAAAAAAATATTAAATTTTATTTATTTTTTAAATGGATTTAATTAGAATTTTCATAATTTATTGTTGATATATCATCATCATCATCATTTTTTAAAATCCCATCATTATTATATATGGTATTTATTTAAATAATATTTCATAATAATTAAAATTAATTGTCATCCTCAAAACTTCAAATTTCTCTCTCTCTCTCTCTCTCTCACACACACAAAAGGATGTAATAAACTTATTTTTATATAAAAAGATAGTATTGGAGAATCATATAATTAACACCTAATTTTTCATTTATTATTTTATTCATTAAGAAATTTGTTCTCAACTGGCCTCGCACCCATAATGGCCCAAGGCATTGAATGGCATTGGCCCAGCAAAATTAAGCAAGCCCAATATCTTCCCTCAAACTTGCATCCATGCACAGGATAATAGAACTCCAAAAAACATCATGTAACTTTCTCAGTAATGGGGAAAACCCTAGTTAAGGTATACATTTCTTTTCTCACTTCTCACTCTAACTTGTATTGATTTGAGCCTCAAAGTCCTCTACCATTGTTGACTTGAGGAAGCTCAACAAAACACCATCACAACACTGAGTGACAAACTACTTGTTAGGAACTTTAAACAACAATCTCTCAAGTCTCAATCACAAATGTTAGGGCCAGTGCACCACGGTTCATTTTTCTTGCCAACAAGTCCTCAACAATTAATTCCACTAATTAGTGGGATGCATGACACAATTGACTAACTCCAACATCAACATAAAGTGTAACCCAAAAAATAAAAATAAAAAAGAGTAATATATAAGTGCAATTTATCTGGTCGGTCTCCCATTTTTGTTAAGTCACCCAATTCCAAATTGTGGGCATGTGTAAAACGAATTTAACATTGGATTGGAGTAATAATAAGTCAAATGATAGTGGTGGGAACGGAGTAGCTAGCTTAGCTAGATGCGCATGCACCTGATTTAATTAAATAATTAATTTTCAAACTATATAATATAATGTTAACGTAGGAGAAACGTGGCGGAAACATGATAAGACCCAACTCAACTAGTCCCATAATTTCAGTCCTTTCTGATGAAAAGATTGCTTCACTGTTCAAAATGTTGATTGCTTTCTAAGGTCAACTTTTCAATGACTCCCTTTTCTTCTTTTCCATTCATTTTTTCCTCTCATGTGACATTGATATTATTGATTGTTTTCAATTTCCCCTTTATTTATTATTATTTGTTTATTTGTTTGTTCATATTATTGTCATTTTCCCTCATTAGCATGTTAAGGCAACCGACATCTTGTCCTTCCTCGTTCAACTAGTAATTTTGCTGTAAACCTTAGCTAGCTAGGTTTTTGCTTATCCAAATTATTGTTTTTTCTAATGGATATTATCCAATTTAAGGTTAAGTTTGCATTTATTCTAGATCTCGCTCTAGGCTTATCTCTTATTATATGTGTGCTGAGGCACACGATTGTGCCAAGTGTGTCGGAGTTTCACGAACCATGACGAGAAGCAAGAAGCAATGGCACAATCTCCCTATGATCCCGCGATCTGCTTCATCGCGATGATCACATGTCAAAGTGAAACTGCCTCAGATCAACACTTGATTCTTTGCCCATTATTCATCCCTTATAGGCAATCATTTGTAGGAATTAACTTTTTACGTCCTGTCAGTGAAAGTGTTCATTATCAACTAATTTACTAAAAATTATTGTTAGTGTAACTTTTAAATAATTGTTATAACCAATGAGTGTTATAAATTTTTAGTATTGTGTTTAATTTTTATGAATAAAAACTAATAATTTATGAAATTTATAATTAGATACGGGTGTAATTTTTTTTATTTTTAAAGTGTCTTTTGAAAATACATTTAATTATATCACTGTTCCAATAGCTGTCTATACACCATGCAGAGTACATCATAGCTATATTCATAATTATCATAGTTTTACAAGCTTTGGATATATCCCACTGATTTTTATTTATGCATTTATAGCAATATAGCTTATACCGAATTAGGTTGGACGTATTGAAATTTTGAAATTGAAAAAATTATCAAAATACTGATAATATAATCTTATAAGGATTACATGTATTGTAATTAAGTTACGTAATGAATAACTTCTCATCCTTTCTTATGTAACCAATAAATTGTGCTCTTGTCACATCTCGTCATTAATGGCATTTATACTTATTAATATTTGAATAAAATACTATTGGATTTATAAAATTAGAATTTTTATCAAATATATTTGACTTTTTTTTACCTTTCACTTTAAACACTAGGAATATAATGTGGCCTGATTGAGAAGGGATTCTATTTATGATTCTTGTGTATGAAAAATCATCTCTTAAGAGAAGTTAGTCTATAAATAAATCTTACTACTTAAAGGAATTTTGGTAGAGACCTCTAGGTTAAAAAAAGAAAAAAAAAAAAAACCTTGCACCTCATAAGCATAAATTCTTACAAATCATTTCATTTATAGAATGACCGTGGGATAAGTAAATGTATTTAATTTTATTGTGGGTGAAATAGTTGTGATGATGATGATGATGAAGATCACCACATTGGTACATTGTGAATGAAACTGAAAGGGAAAGAAGAGGAAGGGGGTGGGGCAGGAGGAGTTGGTGCTTATGACTTATGAGTGGGGACAAAACAAATGCAGCACTGTTGGTATTAGGATTTTGGGAGGACAGTTTTTATTTTATGAGGGAGACACAGAAACCAACCCCACTGGCGACACTTTCAAAACATTAACTCATGGTAACAGATTCAGAAGATTATTATTGTCATGATGATGGTGTCGTGGCCCTTTGTCCTTTAAAAGCCAAAAGAAACCCAATCCCCAATGCACAGTCAATATATTAAAAATAATATTGTAAGTACCTTCAGGTCCAGCCTTAGCCCTACATTTTTTGTCCTCATGCGACCCCTCTGCCATGTCAGAGTCTTGTTTCATTATTTTTCGGATTACCCCAACTTAACTTTCATAACCCTGACACAAGCTACTAAGGTACCCTTTCTGCTAATCTTTCCTTTTGTTTTTTCCCCAAATAATAGTATTATATTTTCTTTTAATAATTTATACATTAAAAATGATAAATATTAATCAGAACATAATAAAAGCAAAAATATTTTATTAAAATACGTAAAATTTTATTTTTATTATTTTATATTTTTATATTTTTTATAATAAATATTATTTTTAAAATTGATTAAAATATTATTTTTAAAATTTTTAACCAATATCCCAATAATACTGATTAACAATACCTTAAAAATTAATCAACAAAAAATTGATGTGTTGAATGTTTTGAGAATATAAAATGCTTGTAGTTTCTTTAAAATTTAATGAGTAAGTAAAGCTTTAATTAAAAATGTTAGGAAAAAAATTAAATTTTTTTTTTTTATCATGTCCCGTTTTTCTTGGGTTCCTATTTGATTTCTTCAGAGTCCAACTTCCAATGTTGCGTGGTCCTCAGATGTTGCCATTTTGATTCACGTTGTTTTCTGACTATTCCCATTTACCCACTCTTTTCGATACCGAGTTGGTGCCTTCAATTGAATCAGGCTCTGACCATGAATACTACTAATACTATAATGCTTTTCTATTCCTTGATAGGCACGTTGCGGGAAAATTTCTAAGTTACCCCAAAAAAAAAACTGCATACCCCTCGTGTGAACGTTGCAGATTGCACGTTTAATAATCATATCTCCAAAACAATGTACTAGGATCAAATCAAATCAAATTAAGAACTGTATATAGATAAAATAAAATTACTGTATGAGTTAATTTTAACGATCAAATCAAATCAGGATGTAATTATAGGAGTACTATATATTAAATGTTCAGTTCTATAAATTTTAAGTTAGTTATAGGACACCGACCTTAAGTTATAACAGTGTGCTATTTTTTAAAATTAAGTTATCAACAACAGAATATTATAAAAGAAAAACAGAAACCAAAATTCACAATAGTAATAAAGAATTTGAAGATGATTTCGTATATTTATGAACTATACAAGCTATATTATGTCATGAATTTATTCAATGTCAAAATTAAGGGCCAGCAAACGTAAATATAGATGTTAACTTTTCAGTCCATTGGAATCTCAATCTATTGATGGATGTATCGTTGAAGTTATATATCTTCACAAAAGCGCATTCAAGTGGAAAATGAGAACCGTGTGTGCAGGCTATATATACTGTTGTTACGTCAATAATTCAGTCGACTCTGTGGCTAATCACCCAACACCATCCATAACATGATTAGACGATGTGTGTACAAAAAGAGATGACACCGAATTTGGAGATATAAGATAAATTGAATGATTAAGATAAAAGAAAATAAGAAAAGATTACAGATTTTATCACCTTTGTTATAAAAAATAACACTATAATAAATTAATCTTAGTTGATAAAAAAATATAACAAATTTAACTTGATGGAAAAACTAAATTATTGCATTTTTTATACTTTCAATAACTATTTCATAATTTACAAACTTTCAGAAATTAAATTATCATTGGCTCACATTTTTTTTAGTGGAAATGACTATTTAATAGGAAAGAAAACTATAAAGCAAAGTTGCAAAGATAATAAAATAAATGCAGAAATAAAAACATGTGTTTGATAGATGAGAGCTGTGTTCTTGAATATTAAGTATAAGACTTATTTTATTAACACTACTAGTATAACACTTACAAAATTAATCTTATTATTAATATTACATTAAAAAATTAAAATGAGTTAAAGTGATATTTATTAGGAGTATAGTAAAAAAAATTATTTTTAAGTGACTAATATTATATTAAAAAATTAATATAATACTTATTTTGGGGAAAAAATTCTTCAAGGTGACACTTAATTATTTTAAAATAGAAGGACTGATAGATATATTTTATGGAGAGAGAGAAATGGATAAATTTGTTTAATTTTTAAAAAAAATTAAAATAAATGATTTTAATTTGTGAAACTTTAAGAAACAGAGAGAATTTGATTCTCGAAATAAGTAAAAAAACAATTTTTTAAACGAAAATAGTTTTAGACAAATATACTAAAAAGCAAAAAAGAAAATACTTATTTTACTAAAATAAATATTTTTTTAATAAATAAATTTAAACAATCCACCCAATATCTATAAGAATTGAATTAAGATATCAACAAATTAACAACAATTAATTTGTATCTTACTCTAGCTGACTATTTATAATTAAATAACAAAGCATTTACTATTTTATTCGAATAAATTAGGCTCTACTTATTTCCCAAGAAAAGAACATATACTAGTGGATAGCTTCACCGGCAATGGCTGTAATTTTGCTGTAAAGTGACAGAACATTTTAACTTTTCACTGCATGGGTGGCCAGTCTCCATTGGGCATGACAAATTCATTGCACTAAAATTTGTCCATGAAATGGGGCATTCATTCAGTAGTTGTTTTCTTCTCCCCATATTATGATGACACTTTACTATATATTTATAGGGGTTTGAGAGGGTGGGAAGAAAAGGAAGAAACATTGTTAGGGCAATAGAGAAAGTGACCATTATTATTTATTATGAATGAATACGAATCTGTTGTTGTGTTGTTCTTGGTGCATGATGGTCATGTTCTGATCGATGGGTACTACTGTGATATGTGTCACTAAATTGGTGTGGTGTTTTGGACTGAACGTGGTTCTGAAGCGAAGAAGCTAAGCTACAATAACATAACAGGCCATCAATTTCTGTTCACGCTTAGTGGGACTCCTGAAATTCTGTCAGTAGTGTGAGGTGTCTGATTCTGATCATGTGTCAGACTCAGACTCTACTACTTGCCACATGCTCAAGTTAATGCCCAACAACACATGCAATATTGCACTATGTACCATTTACCCCCACCTTGTATTCCATTTCCATTCTATAGTCCACCCATTATTTTCCTAACAACTTATTGGAACCATCATACCAATTTCCTCATAAGAAAAGAAAAGTATTACTACTATCATAGCTAGTGGGTACGGAAAAAGTTCAACTTACTATACTATTGTAATTATTAATTATGAAAACGTATTGTTTATTTCATCATATTATAAAAAAAAAAAAAGACATAAGTAGTGATCTCTATATGCTTCATATGGATTAGAAAATGTATGATTTTAAATTTCGATCGTGATCGTAATTGTGATAAGTTAACAAATCTTTATATTATAGATAATTACGGAAATATATGATAGTAATTGTAATTATGATTATTTTGCGATGAGTCAAAATATTAATATTGTACCTGTAATTGCAGTTGTAAAATGCTATTTAAAACCATGGGAAAATTAAAAAGAAAAGAAAGAGAGGAGAAAATGGTTTGTAGAGTATCATTTAAATTGCAAGTTCACCAAAAAATCTAGCTCAATTATTAGTTGACCAATAATATATAAATTATTATAAACATTTTAGTATTTAAACTCGATTCTTATGGGTGAAAATAAAAATCTGAAGGTAATTTATGTGTTTATATCTCCCCTAAATCAAGATAGAATGGAAGAAAAAAATCAGTGGAGAAATGGTAAAAATATAATTCGAGTTTTCTTTTTTACTGAAATCAAACAGGCTATATATATCAATTTGGAATTGTTATTTCAATTTAGATTCAATTAGATTAATCACCTAATATTTTATGTATGGAGAAAGAGAAAGAGTGATTTGGAGAAATCCTCGTTAGGAAAAGCGTGTGTTCTACTCTTTTCCACTAGGATGGATTTTATTCCAAAAAGCATAAAGATGGTGGTGGACTTGAATGAATTCAAAAAAAGAAAAAGAAAGAATCAAAAGGCAATTGAATAGGAAAGGAGTTAAAGGATAGAATGAGGAGGATATGTGAACATTTCAATCATTCCATCCCAAATTGAGAAGAGAAGTACAACTAAAATTATACTTTCCTTTTCTTTTTTGTGACAGACAAGTCACAAGACAAGATTTTGAGTATTGGGAAAAGATGAAAGATAAAGTTGGGAGAGACTGAAAAAGATGGCTCTACCTGGATCTTTGGTTTATAATATACATGTGGGTCACTGAACCCATATTAAGCAAGGACTTCAATAATAATAGCAATCATAAAAGTTTTGACAGATTAAAAGACAAGGTAGTGGGAACGGTATCGGTATCTGAAGTAATGTCAAATTTATTTAGAAAAGAAATACTATATTGTAAAAATTAAATTCAGTTTGATTGGCATTCTATTTCAGCTTGATTGGTAGTACTTAGAAATAGTGAATATGCTCTGTGCAATATATATGTAATTCTTTTAGAAAAAATTGAATCAAATTTTAATTATGATTTTATTAATCTATGCTCTCATAATACAATAATGCACGTTAGGAAATAAAAATATACTCATTAATTATTTTAAATGTTTAAGTACAAGTAATAATTTTGAATATTTAAATTATCAAATATTTATTTTAATTAAATATTTGTAATTTTAAAATATACCAATCATATATAAATATATACGTTAAATGAATAATTTAGTTATAAATTACTTGAATAGTAAAATAAGCCTATTTTAACCGTATAAAAAAAGAAATTGGATATAAAAATTCAATCACTTTTTTTAATTATCTAAGGAAGCAGGAATATTTAAATCTTAATGTAGCTAACGAGGGAATATTGAGACATTAATTAGTACGTGGATATGTCTAATGAGATGAGACAGAAAACGAGACAAATGAAAGATGTAATAAATAATGTGACATAATAATAAAAAGGAAAAAATAGAAAAAAAAACAATAATTATCAAAAGAAGTCAAGGAATTATAGATATATGCATTATATTTAAAATGTTGCTGAATTTATCTTAAGAAAGTCTTACCTTTTTATAAAATTAAAAAAAATCTTACTGAATCCAATGAGACGCACTATTTCAACTTAATGTTTTAGGTTGATAAATTATTATAACAAATAAATAAATTTATTTCTTATAAGGAAAAATAAAGAGATTTATTAACAATGCAAACTTTATCAAAACTATCTTCTAAATTTTTTTTATCAAATCTATACTAAAAATAGAATCAAACTTTTTATTTAAAAATATTATAAAAATAAATTTAAGAATATTTATCAATGTAGATACAGGTTTGAAAACATTTTGCTAAATTTTTACAGATTCTATCACTGCCTATCCACCGACATCTCTTACTATAACTAGTAGATTCGATCATCAATGCCCAAACACAAAAGTAAGGTGTAAATATGAAATAATTTTTCCCCATTTTATTTGAGTACGTATGTTAGATTATTCTTTTTTAATCAAAACACAATAAAAGAATCATTACTTTCTTTTTCATAACTATCGATAGTTTTAGCATTGATTATCCTTGATTTGGCATCCCTTTTATGATTTACAAACGTGGTATCTATTTTATTGATTTATTCCGAGTAATCAAAATTTTGCTCTCACCTTTATATGCTAGCTAGTGGTGTAAATTGAATTTTGAGTTTAGCGTATGTGAATTATTAGGATAAACTAATTTATTTTAATTAATCAAAAATCATATTTAATTTATTATTAGTTATAAGATAATTATCATAAAAATGTTTGATTGAATAGCAATATAATACAATTTAAGAAAATAATATACAAGGAATGCTAGCTGACATTATCTTTTTGAGAGTCATTTATGATTGATTTTATCGAAAATTATCAAAAAATTTTAGGTTTTTTCCTTCTCATTTACTATAAATAAGGATAGAGAATCATTAAATAAAAAAAATTTTACAAAATTTGTGATTTTCTAAAAAAATTAACCAATCATAAAGAGAATCTTAAAAAGAGAATGTGAGAGTATCACTAACATTTTTTTTAACATATAGATAAATAACATAAAAATTTTCAACATATAGATAAATAATATAAAAATTTCCATATTCAAATTTTTTTAATCATTATAATTTTATTTATTTTTATCATAATTAACTTGAAAGTTATCATTGACATAATCTGTGATTGATTAATTGGTAAAGCTTTTTACACTATTTTTTTTCAATAATTGTATTGAGATTCAAATCTATAGAACTTCAAGCATATTATTCCAACTTTCATGACTAGGCCGATTTTAATAGGTTAAATTTTTTATATTCAATACATAGATTTTAAACTAAAATTCAAATAGTTTTACATTCTTAAGAATGTATTGTGTTGGTGAATTTTTTTGCAAGGGGATGAAGAACAAAATTAGGCCCTATATTATTGGCAAGGTGGTGCAAGCTATGTAGAAACTTTTGGAGAGTGGGGACAAAGAATTATAGAAAGAGGAAAGGGAGGAGGAAGGTAAAAGGGGTGAGTAAGGAAAAGAAAAGAGAAGAGATAAATAAAAGAGAAGGAGGGAAGGGAGGAAGCATCCTATTCCCATAATGGTGCAAGGGCAAAGGGCAGTGGTACAAGAAACAATGATGCCGATTTGACATGGGAAAACTTTATCCTTTGCCCATGCCATGATGGTTTTCTAAATTATACTCTTCTCTCTCTCTCTCTCCACAACCAAGAGGGACTTATCTTTCATTTTTTTCCTTTTTACTCTGCTTGCTTGCTTTCACTTTATGAGGATTTTAGGTCTGTCTCAACTTTTAAGAATTTTGCTGCCCCTTGAAGCCAAAATAATGAAAGCAAACAAAATGAAACCACTCCTCTTGGCCGTTTCCAGAATATTGATGCCCACTTATGGCCATATCACAGCACACACCTTACTGTATGTGCCCCCTTTGGCCTTTACTTTGCCTTTCCCATTCACTTTCACACCCCACCGCCCCATCACTACTTTCCAAACACATCCATTCTTCTCTTTCCCTTCTAACGTTCACCACCATTCACTCCAAGGGTTTACCACATCGGGGACACACATATACCACTTGCCTTCTTTTTCTAAATGCATATATACTATCATATTCATTCATTCTCATATTTTCCGTCTCAAGTTTAGAAACTTCCTTGTTTCTTCCTTTAATGTTTAAATCATACATTACACTTCACCTTAATTTCTAGAAACTTGAATGAATATTACTTTAGACATTTTATTGGTTTAATTCCTTTTTTCTCTCTAGATCATATATATCTTTTATTATATTAGAAACAATTTTATTTCAGTCAAATAAGATACTATAAATAATAATTTTTTTTTTCATTTTAAAGGTTTAATTTATGTCAGTGTTAAAAAAATTACATTAATAATCAATCAAATCATAATAAATATAAATTTTAAGATAACTATTAGCCAACAAATCTAAAAAATCTTTACACCAAAATATCATTCGAAAACAAAAAAAATTCGATTATAATTAAAAGGTAGGAAATAATATATGGTTGTAGATGGAAACAACACACTTTATATTGAATTTTAAAAAGATAATATGATACGTTTGAATAAATCTTACTTTTCCATTTTTCCAATATAAGTGATATTTTCTAACCGCGCATTGCATGCATGATTCTATCTCCTAATAATAATTGATATTCCCTAAACATATTGTTAGGTAAACATTGATACCGCAAACGCTTGTAATTGATATGAGGAATTACTATCTGAATACTTAATTAAGTATAAAACAAATCAAGAAAATCATACCAATAAGATAACCGAAAGGTAAGGAAAAAAATCCAAGTATATGAACAAAAGAATTCCAAATTCTATTTTTTTTCTTCTAATTGTCTTTTTGACCAGATAAACTATTTTTTTTTTCTAGTTTCTGTTGTCCTAGACTCTACAATGAAAACTTTGTAAAAAAAGTTGTACTAAGAGAGATTAACATGCACGCTAGCATCCATGTCAGAGTCACAAATAGGGCAATTCCTTACTGTGGACCCACACATTGTGCAAAGACAAAGATGCCTGCATGGCAACAACAGCACCACTGACTCCCTCATCCCACAGTTCTTACACAATCTACCACGACCGGTCGCCGCCGTGTCGTCTCCGGCCTCCGCCACATCATTGCTGCAACAGCTAGATTGAGCATCATCGGCCACCGCGGCCACGGTGGCGCGTTCCTCGCTGACATGTGCCAGCACTTGTTCCAAATTGCTTCGTAGGTAGTTGGCTGTGGTTTCGTTTGTTTGTGCCAATTCCCTCCAAATTTGGTTCTCCATGCACAAGCTTTTGACTCTTTCTTGAAGGGCCCAATTCAGCTTCCCCATTCTGTGAATCTCTTCGTCTTTTTCCTTCAGCTTCTTCGCCATTGCCTCTTGGATTGCGCTCATCAACATCCTTGATTGCCTCATTTTTTGTTCCTCTAGCTCCATTCTCACTTTCTCAGTCTGCTCAAATCCACAACTCAAATTAATTAGAACAATTTTTTTTTTTTATAAAAAAAATAAGATCGCCCCATAAATTTTTACTAGGCAAATTTTGAAAATTTATCACTCCCTATTTGTTACTCCATACTCATTTTTTTCTTTTCACGCATTCACACAGTCAGTCATAACTGTTGCATGAAAATCAAATGACTCATAAATACGAGTCATCAAATCTTCACTCAACAGTTTTAAATGAGGTAACATGTGAATGCGGAAAAGCTGCCGACAGCAGGAAATCCGGATTCATAAATGAACAATTTCCTTTTGTCTTGTATTTGAATTTTTTTAAAAAAGAAAACAAAATTGATTGAATAGAGGGATGGAAAGTGGAAATTAACTTACATGATGGGCAAGGACTCGATCAATTTCCGATTGTTGGTTCTGAAATTGGTAGAGAATCTCTTGGTTGAGAAAGGAAGGCTCAGAGGAGATTTTGTTCTTCTGGTGAGCTGGGAGAGAGGTTAATTCGTTGGTGAAATCTCTTGAACGCTTTCTCTGGAGAGGAATATGGTAGGTGAGACCACTATCTGCCTTGTTTGGATCACAAAAGTTGGATTGGTAGAAGGACAAGAGTGATTCAGGCATTGTTGCTGGTAGAGGCAAAGCTGAAGAAGAATCCATCTGGGTAGTAGTGTTGTACATGTAATCAGAGTTTAATTGATGTTGTAGCTGTTGATTGGATTTGATGATTTCTCTGCAAAAAAACAACAAACACCCCATATGAATATATAGGAAAAATCATGCAACAAAAAAAAATAGAACCTTAGAGACAACAAAAAATAGGGTTTTTTCATGTTTTTTTTTTTTTTTTCTGGTAAGAGGGTGGTATTGGTACCTGTTAGTGAGTAACTGAGAAGGCAAGAGATTGATGTAACTTGCTTCAACTGCCATGGTGGTTGTTTAGGGTGGACTTATGTTGTGTGTGTGAGAGAAAGATGAGAGTTTGGCACTATGATATATTATGGAGAATGAAGGGAGAGAATAAGGAGATGAAGGGAGAGAGCATGCAATAGATGTGGCTAAGTATTAGGGAGGCTGAATGAATGAATGAATCAGGTTTATTTAGGCCTTGGTTTTTGTGGGGCGTTTTTAAGAGATAGAAAGTCAAACGCATCTTTTCCTAGACAGAGAAAATCTCTGCATATTTATTTTTTTAATTATTATATGTAAGATTAGATTAGATAAATAAAAATGTTAAAACATGGCTCTTGTCAGATTTTGCCCTGTCGGATTCGCTTTAACGTTTTTTTTCCTACATTCACACGTTTTAGGAAATTTGTTTTCTAACTTTTTCCTTTTCTTTTCTTTTTTTTCCCTTTTACCAAGCATCGTAATAAATACTGACATGATACATGCAATAAATAATAATAAAATAATCACAGCGTTATATAGTCATATTTTTCACGTATTCCTAACATAGAAAATCACGATTTGTGTAGTTACTATCTTTCCTTGACACCTTCCTCGTGTCAATACTCAATGTATTTGGCATTCGTACCAATTTTGAAAGCACAAGTTCATCAATCAAACTCTCGAGGATCCTCCTCTCCATTTAATATCGGAGGAAAGAAATAAGAAAGAATAGAAATAAATTGTAAAAGTATTTAATTTGAGGGGGAAAAAAGGAAAGGGATAAACAAGAAAAAATAAATTAAAATATCCAAATAATTGATTGTTAGTATTGACAATCAATTCTGTAAAGAAAAAAAAAAGAAGAAGGTATTGGCAATCAATGGTTACTCACAAGACAATCAATTATTCCTTTTGAAAGTTTATTATTTTCTTAAAATATACGTCGTAAATAATTTGGATTAAGTTGAGTTTGGTCTAATTTAAATAATTGTTATATATCTCCCTTTATATTATATATATATATATATATATATCCTTTTGCATTTATTTTTTTAAAGAGAAAAAGAATTATATATTGATAATGTAAAAAATTTTACTCAATCATTCAATTATAATTCATTATATATGATAAGTTTATTAATTTTTAAAATAATTATCTTAAAATAATTTAAACGATAATATATAATTGGATGATGATGTAATCATCAACGCATTAACATTAACCTCTTTTTTTAAACACATTTTTAAAAGAACTCCAAAAACACATGCAGCAATGCAGGAGGAAGCGTTTGGTTGCGAAAAGGCAAGGTTGGACACCCAAAGTGAATGGTTGTTGTATGAAATTGCCTAGATTGTGCATTCGGTATTGAGAATTTAATTGAATCTATTTATATTTTTATATGTTGCAAATAATTTCTTTTATATGTTGTTAGAAAAGAAATATGGTTTCAAATTTTTATATTGATATACTATCAATATATATATATATAGGTGAATGATGATTTTTTAAAATTTATACGATGATTTAATTTTATATATATATATATAATTTTAACTCTTTAGTTTATATTTTAATAATCATATTTTGATTATTAAATATTTTAAATTTTTTAAAATTGTTGATAGGTATATGTTGTTTTTTCGTGGGTGTCACTTAATATTTTTAAGTTTATGATATTAATTGTTTATAAAACTAAAGATAGGTAAATCGTGGCTAGTAATTTTTATTTTAATATATTTGTGATATATATATATATAATGTTAGTATATTAATTATTTAGTTTGTTTTAAATTTTTATTTTTCAAATGACACAACATCTTTAGATGTGGATCCAAAACAGGTTGACTAAATCAATTTCACTCTCTTGTTTGTTTTATATATTAAAAAAAAAACTTTGGATTATATATGATTTTTTTATTAAACCTAATTAATTTCAAACCCCATAAAGTATTTATTTTTTAAATATAATCCAAAAAAGAGTTTGACTTAATTCAATTTAAATTTTGCACTAACCATCTAAGAGGTATCGTAAAATTTATAGAAACTCTCATTGCTTTTTTAACATATACAATAATCTTCTTTTTAGGGATGTATAGTGTAATATTTTTCAAATAATTACGGGAGGTTGGTGTAATATATATGTGGATGCCAATATATTATTAAAAAAATAAAAGAGTTAAAGTAGGAATAGATTAAATTTGTAAATCTCAGAAAATCTTGATAAAAAAATAATTAGTGTAATTTACTATAATTATTATTATTAGGCTCCCAAGAACCCCAACCTAGTGTTATCCCCGCCTCTACCAATAACCATAAAAGAGTGAAATCCTCACTCTATAAGTAATCTATAAGTATTGTGTTCCAAATTTTAATATGAAGGTAAACTATTTAAAATATAAATTTGATTATGATACACTAACTTTTCTAAACTAATTCTGATACACTAACTTTTATCTAAAAACTAATTATGATTAAACACACACAAAAAAAACTCATTCCGATTAGTTTACAATATAAATTTCAGTATTAAAAAATAAAACAGTTAAAATAGAAGGATAAATAATTTTATCCATGATGAAAAAATGGTCAAAAGTCAATGATACGGTGTGGGGAAGATGCAGCGCATGTGAGTGGGGGCGCGATCGAGTACGGTCAACAATCAATACTGACTGCTGAACACTCGAAAATGGAACAGTTTCTGACTTTCTCTACTCTCCCTTCATCTAAGCCTCAGTCAATGTTTCGTGTTCAATGGACAACTCCATTTGTTTTTCATTTATAGTGTGGAACCAAGTTTCCAAGTTATGCTGTGGTTTAGTGGTTAGAATAGTAAAAGATCCAGAAAGATTTTTTTTATATATGGAAATAGGATTTCAAATATAAGTTCCTTTCTTTTAAAAAAAAAAATCAACTAATTTTATCTTATCTTAAAAATATTTTTTATTTAATTAAGATGTTAATTTTAATGACTATTTTTTATTCTTAATATCAAGTTGCAATAAAAATTAATTTTAAAAAATTTAATTAAAATTGATATAATAAAATGTGATTAATTATTTTATTAAAAATATTTTTGAATGATAAATATTTGACTAATTTAAAAAACTTATATAATTTGTTTATAATTATAAACAATTAACTACGTAAATAAAGCATAATTTTCTAATTTTCACAATTTATTAAAAACAAATTAAAATTTATTTTTAAAAATTATGCATAATTTTATTGAAATAATATTTTTTTAAATTTGACCATATTCTGTTGTGTAATTTATTATCTAATGCGTACCAAATATTTTCTCTCTATCTTAACCTATCTAGCACCAAACGAGCCCTTGTACGGATAATATTGCACATTGGCAATAGAATATTTCCCTCTCCAATGTAGGTAATTATAGGGTTTGTTTGGATTAAAGCTTTTCTAGAAGAACTTCTAGAATAAGAAAGTAAGAAGAAAAAAATGAAATGAGCTTCTCCATAAGCTAAAATAGATTTTTCATTAGCTCATTTGTAGATGTTATCTCATCTTTTAGAGAAGTTGTATTGGTAAACTTCTCAAAATTAAAACTTGTTTTTACTTATGAAAAAATAATTTTATATTTTTTTTCTTATTTTCTTCTTCTAGAAGTGTTTCTAGAAAAGTTTACCTAAACAGACCAATAATCTATAACCAATATAGAGAGATATAGATATTACTTCCTCTAGTTAATATATTATTAATTAAAATTATTATGACTAAAGAGAGAGTGAAGTGAAAAAAAAAACTCTAAAATATTGTTCAACCCACACATGACGATGAATAAAAATAGTTTTTGTTTTATATAATACCACTGATTACACAATAGTATTTAATAAAATACCAAAATTACTTGGCCATTTACAATTTTCAGGAATATTTTTCCATTTTATTAATATTAGCAACCAATTTAACCAACTCTTACAGCTTCAAAAACCAAAAGTAATTTACTATTTTAATTTAAAATTCAACCTTAGTACTTCTTCAAGCAAATAACATCACTTGTTAAACACTAGTGCTTCCATTTCTCCTTTTTATTTATTTATTACATTAACACAATGGTTTGATGGTGTGCTACAATTTGCTAAAATTCAATTAATATAGATTCCCATGTTTGGCTTTACCTAGAAATTCTAGCTAGGCTAACCACTCTACTATGGAGCAGAATCACTTAGATGTTATAAAAAGAAAGCATAGAATAAATCCACTTTATAAAGTTAGAGAAATTTTATAATTAAAGTACATAATCTTACATATGTTTATTCTCTGCCCCACTAATTTCTGAGTGATATATTATTAGGTTAGGCCAGTTACCTCTAAAAACAGCCAATTAAAGAGGAACTTAACTTCACACTCTGAGTTTTCATATTTAAAGGTAACTTGACTTGTGCAGGCCCAAAACGTACGTATGAGGTAGCCTAGCTACAGGGACCACTACGAAAGTGATGGAAAATATTGGTAGAATACAAACAAAACCAATAAATTGATACTTGAACGTATACATGCTTAAAGGTAGAAAAGATTAGACTTTAACCAACTTTGTATCAGATAAGTTTTGTCTAGAGTTTTCAATTCAAGATGGTTGATGTTCAAAATTCCACTTGTATGTCTGGAATAAAAAAGACAACAAAATACCACATCAATTTCTTCTGATATGTCATTTTTTTAAAAAATATTTGTATTTATTTTTCATTTTGAAATTATTAAATAAAATTAATATTTTATTATCTTATCAAAAAAAAAAAAAGAACGATATATGAAACGTTAAAATAATAAATCGAAGAAATAAAAATATAACAAAAATTATAAATAATTTTAACAAACATAAAGAGATCAATTATTTTTCTTAATCCATGGGTGTTATAATCTTAAACAATAAGTAAAAACAGATGAAATTAAGGAATAATATAAATAATTATCAATGGGTGGTAAAAAATATTTATGATGCATTTCCTTTTCCCCTCACCTTTATGGACAAAGAAAACTGCTAGCAATATAGTATTTTTTAATAATACTTTTTATTATTATTTGAAATTTATTGAGACTCATAAAATTATATATAATAAAACTTATAAAAATAGAAAATGAGGCTCATATTATTTGTTGAACTAATAAATCTCATTTAATACTAAAGAGTGAAATATTCATTAATATTGGGTAAAATATAATTAAATAAATCATCCATCTAATGATCAATATGTTTTTTTTCCGATTTAAATTGGTTTAATTTTTTTTATCGAACTAAATTTAAGTTAAATTAAAACTAGTCGAAACTAAACTAAATTTTTATGACTATACACTTTTAAATAATTATTTAGAAACGTTGTCAAACCTGTATTATTCTTTGGAAATTTGGTATTATTTGAAGTTAGGATTTTCAAGTAACTAACATGCATTTATTCGAATCTCATCTTCTCTACGTTAACTAATAAATGTTTGAATTGTAAATTAAGATTTCAAAGCAAAACCTTCGATGAGACCTAAACGTCAAAGTAATAAGTATTCATCTAAAATATAGAGTTTGAATCAATACGAAAGGTAGAATTCTAAAATATGCAATATTGCTACTTGATTGCTTATGTCTTTTTATAGTCTCATTTTCAGTGGAGATGTGATCGTATAATCTAATTGTAAAAAATAAGTCACCTTCATTTGCGCAATTGGTCAACAACAAGATTCTATCATAATTCCAAAGTTTTAGGCGAAAAAAGCTGATGAACTTACTTCTCACCATCAAAGCAACTTCGTTGTTCCTGCTGTGATGTCTGTGTTTTGACACGATTTTGTTTTTCATCTTAAAAATATAGCTTTTCATTTAATGGATTTCAATTTTACAAAAGGAAACCTAATTAATATTTAAGGGTTGTGGTTGAGAGTTTTTAATTTTATTTTAAATGTATTTTCTTAAAACAAAACGTATTCTATTAAAATGGCATTGAAATTGTTTTCAACTCATTTTCTAAAGTTTTACATCCATTTTGAAAATCAAAATAAGTAGTTTTGGTTACCAGTTATAAAAATAAGACTTAATTGTATATTTTACCATTAAACTATCATCATTTTACAATTTTATCATCCAAGTTCCCCCCCACCCCCCACATATTTTATTACTATATTTTCCAATTTTTACTTATTTTATCCTCATAATTGTAAAAATATGGCCTACGACAAAAAGAATCGGTTTCTAATTGAATCCAATCTCATGTTTGACACTTTCATGTCTAATAAACGTATACATATAATACTTCTAAATAATATGGTTTTAAGGTTAGAGTAAGATTTTCATGTATGATATTTCCTTGAAAAGGGCACCTATTCAATTGTCATTTTCACGGAAACAAACAAGGGGCACCTCTCCCATCCTATGAATGGATTGACATCATCATACATTCAAGTTTCAACTAACATGGAACCTACATATCATGTTCTGCCTGCAAAATTGATTGCTTTTGTAAGGTATTGAAAGTGAATAATTTTCAATTACTCAAATATGTTGACGAGTGTATGGGTTGAATAAAAAGGAACACTCACCCACTTTGTCCGAAGCCATCTAACATTTCCCATTCTTAAATTCCCCCACAAGCACGCACAATGAATGAAAAGGTGTGTTAGAGGATAAAAGAAAGAAAAAAGAAAAGGAGTGGCCAACAAAAAAAAAAGAGAGGAGAGAACATAAATGTAGACAGGTGGATTCCCACTTCCACCTCTACTTCCCATGTCCTCTTTTATTGCTTTGTTCCATCATCAAAATATATACTACTACTCCATATCATAGATCCTTTCAAAACTATTTACATTTTACCTTTAACCACCTTGGAAGTAAACAATACTACATGGCATCATGAACAATGAAAGAATCTAGCTTGATGTTTATATTTAATAGAAAAAAAGAAAGCATAAAAAGTTCATGTACTTCAAAAAGAAAACACACAACTAGATAAAGTATACTTATACTAATACTATAGATAATGACCTTTATCAGACTATTAATTTTTTTTTATTTGCTATCTCGTGGATGCTACATATGTTACTCAATTGATTGCCCCAAGGCAAGCCAGCATCGTTCTCATGGATATCCAAAGTACAATTATTAAAATATTGCAATAGAAATTTTCAATAACTAATCGTATGTGGGATATTGAAAATTGAAATAATTTTGTATATGGGCGTGAGATGCTTTAATTTTGGTAGCTGAAATAATCTTGTCCTTTATCAATGACAGCTCTAAAACCTAATTTCAGAGACAAAGTTTGGTTGCCGTTGCTAGCTTGATACATGTGGGCTTGGAAACATAAATATAGACGTGACACAAAATGTCAAGTATGTCCAGATTAATATATATGTACTTTATTTATTTTGGATGATGTCCATTTCATCATTAACATGGAAAGAGCACTCCTAACTTTTTCAATTGGCCATGAAATATTAGATTTTCCCTAACACTAATTCCTAGAAATAATGTGAATTTGACTTCTAATTTTGGAGAAACGTCAATTGCCACTGATGATCGCATTTGTTGTACTTTTTTCTCTCATTTCTTCAAATTAAGGTTGCATTTATATGCCAACCAACGTACTTTGAAGATCCTCCTGCGGTGCAATTCAAAAAGTTTTCAAACTTGTGAACCGCGTATAAGAAAAGATACGTATAATTGTGATGTTGAAAAGAGGATGAGCTAGGTTAAGTGAATGGATTTTTCATGTGTTTGATTATAATAGTCTGGAAGTAGCTTTTGTATTCTCTTCTTTGACTCTTTTTGTTAACTTTTTTCTTTCTCGTTCTCTAATAAAAAACGGTAAACAAAATGATATCAATTACCCCTCACAGGGCATATGATTTTCTTTTATATATATATATATATTTATATATTTATCAACCACATGTATTTTTATGAGAATCATCTTTGAGTCAATAAAATTATTATAAATAATAAATTCACTTTTAAAATATTTAATATAGTTATATATTTGATATTTGAAATCAAGATAAATAATTGAGTTAAAATAATTTCATGTAAAAAAATTCATAATATATTGGGTGATTCTTTTTATATATAATTATTATTAAAAAATTTACTGACCATGTGGTCTTGTAAGATTCGGGTGTTCAATATTAAAATTTTGAAGTGGGAAAACTTTAATTGAGATGTGAAAAAGTAAAACCACCTGTGCTTTTAAATAAAACGACATAAAACAATTTATTTACATCCTGCTATTTCTGGGGGTGGGGGGGACTAGCAGGGATCTACATTGGATCTTGTGATCTAGCATGAACTGAAAATATTGAAAGAGGCTAGCTAGGGCCACTATATTTGTTGAAAAATTGGAGTAGATTTGAAGTGGGTAGCTAAATCATAATGAAACGAAAGCAATATAATTGATAAAGTGTCTATGCTTTTATAGCACAAAAGTAAAAGGAGAGCATATAGGGTCCCCTAAAACCTTTAAGTTTTGGACTTTTGATTAATTAATTGAGTGATTATCGACCTAATAGAAAAGGAAACAAGATCTGATTATTTTAATTGCAATACCTGATCAAGATGAAGTGATAAACTGACTTGACCCCACTGTGTCTTATTTATTGATGCTACCTTAACCAACATGGCTGTTACTTTAAACAAAAGTTAATGCTATATACTATTGCAAATCTTTGCCGTTTCATGTCTTCATTGCTTTCATTCAATTCGTATGAGCGAACCTGGCTAAGTTAACTTGATCACAATTAATTACTACTATATATCTTGTTCACGATTGGATGTTCAATAAAATAACAATCAGAAATGTCTGATTACATGTTCTTTTCACAAAATAATAAAACAAATTAATTAAGCTGAATAAGAAAGTCAAGAAACCTATTTTAGGGAGAGAACACTACAGTATATTTTAATGATGTAATTGATGATTTGTTAGTATTTTATTTTGGTGCCTCGGAATGAAGATCAGATCCCATTAATTAATTGTTCCTCATATTATGCTTAGCTTTTTTCGATAGGTGTTACTAAAGGAACATATGATCTAATAATTGTCCATATAAAACACGCCAGTGTACTTGTGTTATGAATCTTTATAAAGAAAACTTTTCAATTGTCGACAATATTATAATATGATTAATTAATTCCCAGCGTGTACCTGCCACTAACTGGATAGCTACTACACTCAATTTTATCTTCACCACTAAAAAAAGCCTATTTAACGACGCCGAAACTAAGTCGGTTGGTGAAGGACCGTCGTTGTTTGGGAGGCGGTGGCATAATTGTATATAAAGCGAGAATTTCAAAGACAGTCTTATAGAAACCGTCTTTGATTATCTTCAACTACGACGGTTATATTTTAACCGTCTTAGTAGGCTTGATATTTTAAATTAAAACGATAGCATTTTGGGTACACCATCCCTATACCCTTAGTCACCCCGTAGACGAGCTTAATGTGTGAGCAGTGTGGCCCTAACAAACGTTCGTGCCCTAGAAGCCTCCTTGAAGGTGAAATCTTCATCTCCGACAGCTTTGCCGTCTTCTCCGTCACGGTGTGGCCCGATTTTGTTCAAGCACCATTAAGATGTGACCCAAAGGCTGCGACTTTGTGACGACAGCAGTGCTTGAGTTATTCAGGTATGAGGTTTTACCTTTCATTTGCTGTTTTCGTTTAGTTTCACTGCAGCTTGCATGTGGCTGCAATATACCCAGAGATTTGTTTACTTCTTCCTTTTATTTGGTGATTATTTGGCAGTTTCTTTTTGTGTTGTTGTACTTCAGTTGTATATCTATTTGGTATGACAATATTGTGAGACTTACTTGAAGATAAATTATTAGTGATTTTGGTAGAAGTTGACGAGACTTTGATTCAAAGAATGCCTAGGGAGTTTTGTTCGAGAGACAACTGTAAAGTCTTCTTGGAGGGTCATGAGATTAGTAAGGTTGAGAATATGTGATTCAATTTTTTTTTACAAATTTTGTCCTCTATAGTCGACTACTTTAAAAAATGATTAATGGGAATGGTTAAAACTTGTAGTTCCTTTGAGGTTGACTTCTATGACATGAAATTATTGTTCCATAATTTGATTGAATTTAGTAGGTGTGATATATCATATTTGTAATGGATGAAAAATTGATCCTTGGTTTTTGATGAGTTGAACCGAGAGAAGAGTAACTAAGATCTATTCTGAAAAGTACTGATAATTAGTGTTTCAGACATGTCATTCCCTAAGATTGGTGTGATAATTGATGCACCTTTGTTTGTTAAGAAATTGGTCCATGAGTGTGTGTGAGTGCTGTGTCAAGAAAGGAGTATGTGAGGCTTAAAATTTTGAGCAATCCCATGGAAGATGGAACAATCCCAAAAATGGAAAAGTGCTCTAGTTGTGGCCGAAGGTAGAAATTTGGGTCGGGTTCAAATTGTGTTGGGCTATGTTGAAATTTGTCTTACGGGAGAAAAAGGAAATTTTCTATTTACACTGTAGCTTTACTAAAAACACTCCCTTTTCCTTTTTTTTTAATTGAAATTTACCTAAATAATGTTTCTTTTTTTCTCTTTTTTGAAAGATCACCTCACCTAAATTTCAAGGATGAATTTGTCTACAATTTGATGAATACACTAAGCCAAGAATCCCATGTCTTAGCTGTTGTGAAAATGGTAATGAAGGTGACGCTCAATGCAAGCGCCCATTGTCTATGAATTGCATCTTTTACTTTGGAGTTGGGCATTCAAAATTTTTGCAGCCCATTATAACTAGTCATTTTAGGGATTGTGAAAGAACAGGAAAGCATTAGGTAGTGATGGCCCTAATTAAGCTTGGGATTAGATTCAGGTTTTTCTATTATTCCTCCTCTCTCTAGGGGATTCTCTGGGTTTGAATGTTCCTATCTTTTCTTTGACTGTCTCCATGATCATGTTTGAGTAGTCATGTTGTTTAAGATTGGGCATAGCCTTTTGATTTTTTTTAATGGCTTTGTAATGGTCTTTATTTTTATATGCAAAGTTTGTTTTCCTCTCATTGATTGTTTTCTTACTGTGCTTAATTAAATGAATTGGTTGATTTTCTATTTTGCATAACCTTAGATGTT
>PYAF01001252.1:2439334-2478886 GCA_007407185.1 Glycine tomentella
GGGGGGGGGGGGGGGGGGGGGGGGGGGGGGGATTCTGAGCATCATGAAGATTTGTAGTGCTACAATCAAAGTATGGAAGTAGGAAGAACCTGGATGAGACAAGAAGAAATAAAAGATTCTATTTGGTGGCGAGGCTTATGTGTTGTTTGCAATTTGACGGAGGAGGGAAGCTGGTTTAAAAATCAAGTAACTTGGAAAATTGGAAGCGGCAGCAGTGTAAAATTTTGGGAAGATTGCTGGAAAGATGATGGGGTCCCATTGCTGGAAAAATATCCTAGACTGTACTGTATTTCAAAGCAGCAACAGCATTATATTCAGCAAATGGGATCGGCATCAAGTGGGGTGTGGGAATGGCAGCTTGAATGGAGGAGAATGCTAATGGAGGGAGAGATGGATTTGGTAGCAAATTTCTTGGAGGATATTGAGGGGATGGTAGTTCAAGTCCAGCATGAAGATAGTTGGTTGTGGGAGGGGAGTACACAGTGGGAAGTGCATATCGGGCACTTAATCAGTTTATAATTGAAGATTATGAGAGGGCTTTCTCTATCCTTTGGAAACTAAAAATTCTCAGCAAGGTGCCTCATTTTTCTTGGTGGTTGATTCGGGATAGATTGTGAATCTTAGAAGCCGAAACATAGTTATGGATGAAGTCTGCTGCCCGTTTTGCCTAAACCACAACAAGGATGCAGGTCATTTGTTTTTTGGATGCACCAAAGTTATGCCATTGTGGTGGGAGACCCTGTCATGGATAAATACGCTCACTGTTTTTCCAGAAAGGCCAAAAGAACATTTTCTCCAACATTCTCAATACATTCTGAATGGTATTTCTCAACATAGAAGGCAGATTTGGTGGACCTCTCTGACTTGGTGTACAAGGAACCATAGGAATAGGATTGCTTTCTCAGGTGACAGCTTTGATGGTCAAAAATTGATGGATGATGCTCTCTTTTTCTGCTGGTCATGGCTCAAAAATCTGGAAAAAGGATTTGACATTCCTTTCTATTTATGGTCTGGCAACATAAGAGCTGCTTTTTTTGTATAGGAGGGATTGGTCTTTAGAATTCTTTGTAGAAAGGTACCCCAGCATCGATATAGATCTATGGTTGCTTAATATTTGCTTTCAATTGCTAATATTAGGCTACCATAGCTCAAAGTAGGGTAATCTTGGGATGCACATATCACCGTACCTCTTGTACTGATTTATTTTATTTATAATATATATATATATAATCTTTTGCCGATAAAAAAAAAAAAAAAACTGGTGACTTCATCTTGGTTCTCTCTCTTTGTAAAGTAGAATGCCTTTATTGCGTCTTTGTTGCGATAATGTTTATGTTTTCTAGTTTCAATAGTTATATTTTGTTGGAATTTATGCATCTCATTGTATGGTACCCAATAATACTCTTTTACTAGTATTTCACAGTTCACATATGGATCATAAGTTGTCGTAGTTGTATGGATTGACATCTCACCCATTTCAATATAACACTTTGAATAAGTAACTGCCATAATGAAGTAGTTTCCAAAGTCATTAGCCACCTACTTTTAGAATCAAATTTCCAATACTTAATCCATCATCCCATTTATTTTTAGGTTTGCAGCAAACCCCCAAATAACAAGATCTATTTTCTAAACACCAGGGTCAGACCATTGAGCCATTCCCATTACAAAACGAAATAGTAAGATATAATAATGAATCTAAAAAGTAATCCAACTGCCCAAGGAATAGAAATTAAAAAAACCCTTCCAACTATCAAAGCTTTCAAATATAGTGGTTGGCCTGATCCCAAAATGAAATAGGCCAAGGATTGCAATTCAAAGATATGCCAAAGAATCAGATTTCTATCTCAGTTCTCTCCTCATTTTCTTAGATTCTTAGTTTCTCACACTTTCTATCATTTACCTGGCACATTTTCTGGTTTTTAAAATAACTAAATTAGCCTCATTACTTTTAGCTAGCCTCAAGGATCTCTAAAGGACAGACTGAACATTCACAAAGTATCACAGCTCCTCTAACAAAAGACAACATTACCTCTCAACCTACTCCAATACCCTTGATTCCTATCAAGTATCAACAGCTGTTAAAAGCTTATGAGTTACTACTGAGGAGACAAGAAAGTACGTAGAAGGTTCCCTTACCTAACTCCCACTGCACACTTTTTCCATCTAAACTAAGAACCCGAACTCACCTGATCATGAGCAGTTTCACAATCCAACACTTAGACTAGACCACATTTTCTTTCTTCCTAACATCATCAACCACATTCTCTACCAAAACAGTGCCCGTTATCTGTTTTCTTGTAATGACGTGACAGCACTCGGTAATATGCGTTCTAGTAAACCTTCTTCTATTGTAGCTTGGCTCAGCCTATTAAAACCATCACAGATTCTTAAAACCTAGACAGTGGACAGCAAACAAGGGAACTGTGTTCAATATGAAAATGTGAATGGAGAACTTATTGGTTTCTGATTTTTGTTCCTATTCCCCTGCCTTGGCCATTTTTTCTGCCAAACAGTCACAATCATATTTATTTTATTGGCAAAAATGATTCTTGTACCAACTGGTCTCATCAGTTTCTATGATATTATCCTCTTAAATTAATGCAACTAAGGAGTGCGTCTGTACCTTTTCAATATTCTCCATCATGACACCCTTAACTTCAGAAACCTGAGCTTTCACCTTTGCAAGCTTGCTTATCTCTTCAGGATGATCAACACAGTACTGCATATGTTCCCTCAACTTTGGCCTGTGCAAAGAGCTTAACAAATTAGCTAAACTAAGAATTTAAATCCACTAACTTAAACTTTACAAGCTTAGAACAGAAACTTAGTACCCAAATTCCTTGTTAAGGCTGTTTGCAGGAGCTGTGGCAGCCTTTCCACCACCATATTTTGACACAAATTCATCTTTGACACGCTCTAGAAAAGCCATGGGTAACTGTCTTCCAATTGATTCATCTGCAACAACACAATATGCTGCAAAATTCCAAAAGTTCGATATTTCAGAACACTACCAAACTCAGAAAAAATTCAAGGTTCACCTCTACAAAACCAGTGTCAGTTGATAAAATAATAACTAAAAAGAAAACCAATAAAAACATAGTTATCAATCTTAGATAGCAGGGCTTTGCAGCAAGCCCCAAAAAAGCTATAGCAAGATAACAAATAGTTGAATAACTGCTATTCTGAAGATTCTAGATACAAATTAAATATTTTTATTACATATATGCATGTTAAAAAAAAAATCCAAACTTTAATATATTCAATTAATGTTCAAACGCCATGGTCTTAAGCTAAATAAAAACAAAATTCAAGAAAAGCAAATAAGTTTAAGCCTAGGGTTTAAACAAAGTAGTAAACACAGAATATAAAAAAGGAGAGATAAAAACAAAAACAAAAGGGTGAGCCTCGCCACAACAGAAAAGCAGAGGTAAAGCCATGGCAAGACATGTGAAAGGAAAAACAGAGGAATGGCTAGAAGTGCTGGGCTGGAATTATGTCAACGAGCATTGGATCAAGGGGATTGAATCAAGACAGAGAAGGATCTGGGTGATAAAAGGAAAGAGTATTGAACTAGGTTTCGAACCCATTACACTACTGATGAAAAAAATAGGGAAATCACAAAACAATCCTCCAAAAACAGGTACCACACAAAAAATTGGAGGAGGAAAACAGGCTTTAGCCGCTGATTCACAATCCACAGTCACAAAAGCCACAGATATTCGCAAATTCAGGCGTGGCATCTGCAAAGCCAAAACACTCCACAGCACATTTTAATTTCTATAGCGATTAAAGCCACCACAACGCATTCTCTACTGCGCACTATTAACTAAAATATTCACACATAAGCAGATTAACAATAGCATTTCCCCAACTGAGTGTAAAACATATTCTCAAAGCAGCACATATCGATACCATTCTCATGTTTCTCGGCCTATTCACAAGTTTTATGCATACGAAATAGCACAAATCAGTTTGGGCAACTAACAAAACCCTAACAATCCATAAGCACACATTCAGTACAACAATTAACTAGCCTTAACAAAACACCATCACAAAAAATTGAAAACACAACACAGCAAAGGAAAGTAAGAGGAACATACTGTAGCCACTGTCGACGAGGTAATTGAAGGTGTGTGCGTCGCAATTGTAGGTGAACTTGTTGTTGGTGGCAGGGAGCTTCTGAAGGCACTGGAAGGCGATGGAGTTGAAGTTTCCGCTGAATTCGGTGTACTCCGCGAGAATCACCGTTCCCCGCGACACGAACGCGTAGATCAGAGACTTCTGCCCCATCAATGAGAAGAGAATGAAGAATTTCGATTGAGTGTGGTGTCAGTAGGGTTTTGGATTTCGATTGTTGGAAGAGTCAGAGAGAGATCTGGGAACAGTTCGGTTTTTTGGTGGTGTACGCTTTCGCTATAGATATCCAAAGTTCAAAATCCTTCTCTCTCACACACACGTACACACGCACTCTTTGTAGAGAGAGAAAGGAAGAGACAAAATGGAGAGCAGGGTTTAGGAAAGCTTTTAAAGCGGTGAGAGAGAGAGAATTGAAATGTGAAAGGGGAGGTTTTAACTTTCAAATTGATTAATTGAAGCATGAAATGGAACAAAGAGAAAAACCGGTTATTACCGCAACCCGAATCGAATCCCCCTTTATTATATTTACGTTTTTATTTTCCCAACGGTTAACGTAATTTGTTGGTATACTTTTCATTTTCATTCACATTAAAAATTGAATATTTTTTTTACTGCTTAAAAATTAAAGTTTGTATGTCACATTTTGATATTTTCTATAATTAAATATCAACATTTAAGAGGATTTACTAAAAGTGTTTAATATACAGTGTCTTTTTCTTATCATATTATAAAAGTGAAATATCCATTAATTTTATTAATAAAAATTACTAATCTAATAAGCAACTTAACTAGCTAATTTTTATAGAATATTTTCTTCCGATCACATTTTTATATTTTTATATTTATAAGTATGATCCCAATGCCGCTTCTCAATCTCACTCAATTGTTGCGTGGCAGCCACCAGTCGAAGGTTGCTTTAATTTAAGTGTAATATAGACACAACTCTCTTCAAGGAGGAAAATTGGTTTGGTGTGACAGATTCATTAAAAAAGCTCATACTTTTATCCAGTAAGGTATGGGGTTTACTTCAAGGTTAAGACTTGGAGAGCAACACTTATGAATTAGATTGTAAATGTGTAATGGACAGTCTTTCATCTAATGTACAAGGTTATTAAGACATGAACTAATTATGTTAATCTAATTAGAGTATTAAAATTATTTACTAACAATCAACTTTTTTTTATTATATTTCTTCTTATATTTTTTCAGCTATTGTGTCTGAAATTATTTCCTGACAAGTTCTTTTTTTTTTAAAATTTTTATAAAAAAATTATGGATTTTATGATAATGTAATAATACTACTGTAAAGAATCAGCACATTTATTCATAATAAATGTTTTGTAAAAAAAAGAGTACAAAATTTATATTAAAAAATTTGAATATGGTAGCAAGAATTATGGTCTTTTAAAAAAAAAAAAGAAAAAAGAAAAAACTTAAATCATTTCATTTATAATAATAGACCGAATACATGAGATAATGAGAAACATGGGGACTAGTAAAAAATCCAGATGTCCTAACAAGCTCATAAGAGACTCCATTAGCTTTAGCTTGTCTCCGGATAAAAAGGATCATGCCTTTCTGGGAAGAGTTCAGTGTCTACACTTATCCAGAATATGAGTCCAAACTCAGTATAATTTGGTCTGTTATATATGCAGTGAAGAGTCAGCGACAAACTTGCAATCAATTCCCACGATAACATTTTGCATGCAGGTCCAGTTCAGTTATCCACGTTAAAGCATGGAAAAGTGCAGCAGCCTCAGCCTTGTGAGCTTACATGGAGAACCATAATAAAGCCACCACGTTTTTTATTTGATAAAATGACCCTCACTATTTCGAAGGCAAGCACAAAAACCATAAGTATAGGACTCATTGAACATGGCAGCATCAACAATATTGCACTTGATAAATCCCTCCAGTTGGGAACAAACGTGGTTCGCGAACTTTCTGCTACTACAAAATATTTTCACGAGCCAAATTGATAGAAAGCAAGGGAGAATTTCAACATTTTTCATACCTTATTGTTTCTTCTGCGAATCTGCGCCATAGAAAACATAAAACAGTTTAGAATTCAAGCTGCTCAGGAGGTGATAGTTAATGATTGAAGGATTTTGAATACAACCTTTGTGGTATGTATGAATTGTCTACATTTTGGAGAAAATGTTGCATAGGAGCCTTTACTTTTTTGTATTGCTAAAAGTTGAGATGAGTTGGATTTCAGAGACTCATCAAAATCATAATAGATCTCAAAGTTCAAAAGTATTATAGAATTACTTATAGATTAATCATGAACAAAATTTTTATATTGATAATGAAAAACAAACTCAAATTTTTTTAAAATATAAATTTATTTCTTATCTATTAGACCAAAACGTTGATCAAGTGAAAATACTTCACATAATTGCAATAAAAGGAAAAAAGCATGCCAATTATGTCACATCTTTATACCTTTTTATTTCTTATCTATCTCACATCTTTATACCTTTTTATTTTTATTTGTATTTGTATTTTAATTTTAAAATAGTAAATACACAGAAAATAAAGTATGTCATTTGTATTTTTTTTTTCTTAGAAAAAAGTTAAGAAGCAAAGATCCAAATGAGGTGTTAGTGGAGTTATCTTTCATTTTTCTTTGACTATTTCATAAATAAATAAAAAAGCATCAGGACCATATGAGACTCTTGCTTTGTTTTATAAGCACTATTTGGAGGTTGTAGGTTAGGATGATGTAGAAAAAGTGCTTCACATTCTCAATGAGGGAGGAGACCCATCACGTTATCAGTAACACTCACATTGTTTTGATTCCTAAAGTTAAAAATCTCATTCATGCTAGTGACTTCAAACCTATTAGTTTGTGCAATGGTTGATAAACCATAATTTGCGTGATAATTTATGAGTTTTCGTGTTATTTTCATGCATTTTATTGGCATAATTCATGTTTGGACACTAATTTTACCTAACAAAAGTATAGTCAGTCAATTAAGTAAAAAGTTGGAAAATACACATTTTCATGAAGATTTGATACTATTGCCACTTGATAATGATTGTGATACATTTACCACGAATGTGGTTAACTCCAAGATGGTCGTGGTCAACTCATATGGACCGTGGCAAAGTGAGGATGTGTTAAGCTTCAGAAGCACCAGGATTCCAATATATCACCACGACCATAATGAGCTTAATTAGGGAAACTATGTTTAAGAGTCTAATTAGAGTAATTATCTTTAGGGATTTAATTTGAATATGTATCTATATTATATCTAACTAAAGTAATTATATTTAGGGATCTAATTAGAATAATATCTATAGTGCGCTTAATTAAAGTAATTATCTTTAGGATCTAATCATAATATTTATCTACAATGCACCTAATTAAAAATAATTATATTTAGGAGTCTTACTTTAAAACATTTGACATTCATTATTTACTTTACATTTTTTAGAATGTCATGAGCGTTTTTGAGGCGTGGATAACACTCTGAGAATAATCGTGATCATTGTCCCATCCCTACTAGTAGGTCTATGTTAATTTCTTCTAAGCTTTCTAATTTTGCTTTGACCATGAGGGGTTAGTCTTCCCTAGTTCGAGAGTTATGATGTTCATGTTCAATTGTACTTCTTCCTTTGTTTTTAATGAAAATTCTTAATGTTTTATGTTAATTAATTTTCTACCTTGTTTTTATTGTCAATTAAGACTAGATCAATCTTAACTTAATCAAATATACAGTGGTGATCATTCGGGTGTATTTGGTAAGTCTAGATAGTGAATGTTTTATACCAAACTGTATGATCAAATTGTTTGAATAATCTCCAATAGATTAGTTTATCTTTAAATTAGTCATCATTAGACTTTATTCTATTCTTTGACTTAAATTGATATATTCATGATCGTTGGAATATCGATGTAAGGCAAAATCATCTATTAACCCGAATTAAAGGCTTTAGGTGATTTTGGAAATTGGTAATTAACCCGAGGTAGGGATTTCATAAGAACAGGGTTGGGGGAAATTGATACTAATGAATTATAATCCCCATTTGCTTTTAATATTACTCAAATTCTCTCGTTTATCTTGTTTTACTTGCTTTCTTTTAAAAACAAAAATTACAAAAATAATTGCATTTCTTTTTCATTTTTATTTCAATTATTTAGTTTAATTATTTTAGCTATTGGGGAACACAACTAGTCATTTGGGTACAATATCCAAACTTAGGTTCATTGTTACTACTATGTAGGATACACTTGTTCTTGTGCATATTTATTTTACACATCAATGTTGTTCGAGATTGTCACAAAACTATAGCTAATAGGCTGAAAAGAGTCTTGCCTGATATCGTTGAGGAGTGTCAAGAGTGCTTTTGTGCCAAATAGAATCATAACAAATAATGCTCTAATTGCTTTTGAGTGCTTTCACTACATTAAGAACAAGGACAAAGGGGCGAAAGGGTTCTTGGGTCTTAAACTGGATATGTCTAAAGCCTATGACATGATAGAATGGGTTTTTCTTGAGAATGTCTTGCTCTATATGGGATTTCCAGGCAGTTGGATTTCCTAGATTATGAAATGTATGAATACTGTCTCATTCTCTGTCATGGTAAATGGAGGGCCACACAAAAGTTTCATTCAACAGAGGGATCTAAAGCTCTCTTTGCTTTACTGAATAAAGTTGTGGCCTTAAGGGATTTGCATGGCATTAAAGTTTCCAGACCAGTTCCTATGATTTTCCATTTATTTTTTGTAGATGATGGTATCATATTTTTCAGGGCCACCAAAGAGGAAGTTACTTATATCTCTGCCATTCTGAAAGATTATGAAGCAGCTTTTGGACAAAGGATAAATTTTGACTAGTCAGAACTTCCTTGCCAAAATATGCATAGTACCAAACAAGAAGAACTAGTACAACTGTTTTGGGGGGGGGGGGGGTAACGTGGCGGAAAGTCGAGAAGTATTTGGTGATAAATCTTAAAATGATGGATCATGCATATGATTATAGAATACCAAATAACAATAAATCGGAGTTGTGATTGTGTGTACCTTGCTAGGCCATTATTGAATCAAAGAAAAGCTGAAGAAGATGAAGGAATAAGATGCCAGAGTCTTCCTCTCTATTACCTATTTAGATATTGGCAGCCTTCAGCGATGAGAGCATTATGGCTCTTGGGACTTAACCCCAGTATATATAGGCTAGAGAGGGGACCTAGCAAAAACCTAATCAACAGTGTGTCTGATGGGTCCACCCATCATAGAAGCCCAGTCAAACACTAATGCCTACACTGCTGCCCAACTAGGCCCAGTACCAAAAGATGCTATAAGCCCAACTCAACATGATCACAATGGGTCAATCAAATAATAAAAATTGGAATATCCATTAACCCAATTAATTTAAAATACAAAACTTATTAATTAATATTGCCCACATAAAGAAAAATTTCTAACATTCTCCCACTTGGGCTATATTAATTAATTTAATATTATTTTGAAAATCATTTTATTTCTAAAACGACTCTATCGAGTTAATAACTGAAAATTCTTCTTACGTGGCTACAATTTTGAAAAACAATATTCCAATTTCAGTATCTCAAAACGATTCAATCCAACATAAACCCATCATAGGAACATGATGATCAATATACTGAAAATATCATAGCATATGACCTTCCATACTCAGATACAATGGGTATTATATCTTCATGAATTAGGGCCTAGTAGTGTAGTAAGAATTAGTGTCAAAAAGTGATCAACAATGTAACACACTAATTCTTATCGGTCCTCAATGTAATTTCTGAACAACATGAAATTACATTAGTGTAATTTCCAAACAACATGAAATTACACTTTTTCTGATGCAATTTCTCAACAAAATGAAATTACATCACTGCAATTTCTAAACAACATGAAATTGCCTTTTCAATCCAATTTCTTAACAACATGAAATTGCATTAACGCAATTTTCAAACGACATGAAATTGCTCAAGTTATATAAACCAACATGTCACAATACAACATGAGATCTCAAAATTCGTGACATCCAGATATCTTTAAGCTCACGACATGCTTAAAGACATTATTTTATATATATATATATATTTCTCAATCGACAAGAGAAAAATAATAATGATGATCATCAACAAAATCTAAACAAAAGTCACAAAATAACTATCAGTTTGCATACAAAAGTGACTCAAAAAACAAACTGAATATAACTCCCACTAATCAAGGGAATCGAAAGAATCTAAAACATTCAAAAGCAAGACTCTATAACTCTAACTAGTTAAGGAATAAAAGGAATATAAAATACTCTTGTTTTACACACAAAAAGGCTATCAATAAGTCTTTCCTGTCAAAGTTTTAAATAATATATTCTCTTTGGACACAATGCACATACCAAGGTTTAAATTAAGGATAAAGCCTCAGACAAATAAATCAATGAGCATACACCGGTTTCAGAGAACTATCCCCTTTGGGTAGACAGATCACATAGACCAATGCACCTCAAATAACACCTCCAATAACTTTATTATAGACAAGCTTTCAATTAAAACGCACAACAACTCCCTTTGGGCACGAAATTGCATGAAATAAGTAGAAGCATTCTTCAAATTTATAAAGAAATTTTCATGACTAATGAATTTTGGGCAACAACAAAATAATTTATATATCATAAACCCCCTTTTGGGTATGAAAGATAATATACAAATATTTTACATCACATGAAGATTTAAACAATAAGAAGAATTACATATAATTATAAAAATTCATCCCCTTTGGGCAGACAAACTTTTAAATTATACATATTTCTTCATAATTTCACATGTAATTTCAAAATAATTTATCCCATTTTGAAAATAATATATCAACAACAATGTCCACCAACATGAAACACTTCACAACATGTTTTTTTTTTAAAAAACATGAAACACTTCACAACATGTGTTTATAGCAACATGAAACACTTCATAATATACATGTGTTTTTAGAAATCAAATATAATAGTATAAAATTTATAGCACCAAATATGTATCAAAATTCCAAAAGTAAGATATTAAATCATGGACAATTAATCTTCCACAAAAGTGAAATAATCCAAAAATCAACTATTGGAACAACAATCGTACCAGTTTCAGGAATTTCAAAACTTAAACAGTACATGAATAGTACTAAGGTCCAAAAAATTCTAAAACGTAGAGACTCAATCAAAAGTTTCAATCTACGTTAAAAAAAATAAACTCAATCCAATGGAAAATAATAATTCATTGATTTCACAGCGCCAACTGTTTCACTAAAACCCAAAAGTGAAATTATAACTGAAAGTCCTAATGGATTTCAAGAATCAATAAATAATAATACCAAAATATGAATATATAATTCACACTAACAATTCAAAATATCGGAATACTAAGTCCATGTAAATGTGAAAACAATGAAACAAGCTCATATATACAATAACACAATACCGCAGTAAGACTTGCACATATAGCATGGTATAAACAATACCAATTACAAAATTCATATTAGTTAACCAAGTTTATTCAAATACGAAATAACACATAAACTAAGGGCAAAACTTTAGTACTTTAAGCTCACATATACAAAACATTAGCAAATAGCAATTAATTCGTGAACAACATAACTGTGCAAAGATAATAATAAATGACAATAATTCCATTATTAAAGTGAAATCAGAAATTAATTCACTAATGAAGCCAATATTAGGCATCATTTCTGGTTCTCCAAATTCATGGAACAATAAATGCACAAGAATTTAATAATTATCTCACTGGAATTAAAACTTTCAAAATAGCTTAAAATTTTCACAAAAAACAAAAACAACTTGCACCACAGTGTCAACAAATTCATTGAAACTAAAACTTCATGTTTACGAAACAATTTTATTGAAACCAAAACAATTCATCATATAAGAATAGTGAATCAAAATTCAAATTATGAACATTGTCATGAAACTAAACAAAATTAAAATAATTATTAGTAATAATTATAAAGCGAAAATTATCAAAAAAGGAAAATGCACCAAGAGATGTTAAGAGCGAAGTTAATTGACATGATAAATTATTCATGAGCAATAACAAAAACAATTAAATATCATAAATTCTCCTTTGGATAGAGAATATAATATATAATTATTTTTTTTATCCGAAGATTTAATAACAGAGAGAATCGTATATAATTGTCTAAAATTTATCTCCTTTGGACATATAAATTTTATAAATTATATATCTTCATAATTCCAACATAAAGGGGTCACATGTGATTAAAAACAATTCATTCCCTTTGGGTATATAAATAATATTTAACTTCATCATATCAATAAAATTTATCCACATGTAATTTATTATTATACATTAGAAACTCTCGTTGGACAAATAATTAAACATATAATAATTACAGATAATAATTAACATATAATAATTAATTATTAAAATAACAACAACAACTCATGAACCAAACATGCTCAAACAACATGAAACGCTTTTCCAATATGTGTTTCTAGAAATTATTGCATTTGCCAATCAAGAAAATTTTCACTTATTGTTAACCATAATTATTAAAATTAAATCAATTTGTCAATTTCACAAAACTCAAAATATGGGGATGTGAAATTGTTGTAACAACTGTTTCATGAAAATCCAAACAGAAAAATGTGAAATCGGTGAATTAAATCTGAGGATTTTTTTTGTACCCTAAAATTTGGGAATAAAAATCTCACTTTCATAATCCACGAAAATACACATATCATATATTAATTAGAAGATCTCAATAAGTAGAAAAAATGCCCCAAGATTCTCAATTTAATTGAATAAAAAATTCCAATTTCTTGATTCCAATCAACAACATGGATTCTATAATCATATACACAAGGCTCTGATACCAAATGATAAATCTTAAAATGACGGATCATGCATATGATTATAGAATACCAAATAATAATAAATCAGAGTTGTGATTGTGTGTACCTTGTTGGGTCATTACTAAATCAAATAAAAGTTGAAGAAGACGAAGGAACAAGATGCCAGAGTCTTCCTCTCTATTACTTATTTAGATATTGGCAGTCTTCAGCGATGGAAGTATTATGGCTCTTGTGACTTAACCCTAATATATATAGGCTAGAGATGAGACCTAGCAAAAACTTAATCAACAGTGTGTGTGATGGGTCCACTCATCATAGAAGCCTAGTCAAACACTAATGCCTATACTGCTACCTAACTAGGCCCAATACCAAAAGATGCTATAAGCCAAACTTAACATGATCACAGTGGGTCAATCAAATAATAAAAATTGGAATATTCATTAACCCAATTAATTTAAAATATAAAATTTATTAATTAATATTGCCCACATAAAGGAAAATTTCTAACATTTGGATCTTCCTACCCTAGTTGAAAGATCTAAATCTCTAATTTTCAAATTTTTTAGGGACAATGTGTAGAAAGAGCTTAAAGGGTGGAAGGAGTTCTTTATCAAATCAGTGGTCCAATCAATCCCTACATATGTTATGGGATGTTTCCTCCTACCACAGTCTATTTTTAGTGAGATAAAGAGCCTTACTGCTCGTTTTTTATGCAGCGGGGATGTAGACAAAGAAGTATTCACTGGATGAGTTAGAAGAGGTTGACAAGGCACAAGAATGTAGGCGGGCTAGGGTTTAGCTTTGTAAAGGCTTTCAATATAGCCTTACTAGCAAAACAGTGGTGGAGAATCCTAGTGAATGAGGACTCCTTGATGGCTCCGGTAATAAATGCAAGATACTTTCCAAACATTTCGATATGGGAAACATCTAAAGGTTTCAAGCCCAACTACATATGGATGAGCATAGTGGAATCAAAGTGGATGATGGAAGAAAGGTGTTCATGGAGAGTGGGAAATGGTAGAAGGATAAATGTGTTGAAAGAGAAGTGGATTCCCAATCTGCCAAGGGAGCTTATTCCTCCAAATGAGGCCAACTTAATAGGAGAGGATATGTTGGTCTGCCATTTGTTTGGAGAAAAAAGTGGGACATGGAATGGGGAAGTGATAAAGAGCAAGTTTTCGCTTAACACTATTGCTGCTATAAAGTCAATTCCAATTCAGATGCTGTTGGTGGAAGATTACAACCACTGGAAGTTCACCACCAATGGCATCTACACGGTAAATTTTGGCTACCCTGTTGCACGAATGAAGTACAATTCCATAGAGTCTTCTTTGAGGAAGCCAAGGAACGAATGGAGGAAAATATGGGAGGGGGAAGCACTACCCAAATGTAAAAACTTGATCTGGAGGGTATATTCTAACATCTTGTCAACGTGGATTTGTGCCTTAGAGAAGCTGAAGCTTTTTCATTGCGATGGGCATCGATCTTGGTGGGGATTTGTGCGTTCATGGTGCATTTTATGAGGCAGATTGCCTACAACTTTTGTCAAACGTGGAACTAGAAGAACAAGATGGGAAAAAGCTTATTTCAGAGCTTAGTTGATGATGCAAGAAGATTACATGGTGATTTGGGACTGCAGTTGCTCTTCTTAGATATGTGCTGGATTGAGGAGCTTCCCATTCAATTGGACCCATTATTATGAATAAAATCCACATCTTCAACGTTAAAAGAAAAGAATGAAACCAAATGAAATTTCTTTATATAAAAAACATAAAAAATAGGACATGGTGAACGAATGTTTTTTTTATAAGATTATGTGAAATTAAGGTTTAAATTTTTGTTCAAATATTATCTTCATTTAATATTTGATTGATTATAAGTTACTTAATTGATTAGAAATTATCACATAATAATTTAATATTATATAAATTTAATTAGTTTTCACATGATATGTAATTAAAAAAATCTAAGAATATATTAGATGAAATTTGATTGAGAATAAATAATGTTCAATCATATAATAATTTCTTGGAATCTTAACTTAAAATATAATATTTTCAAAAGAGGATATTTATTTATTTAGAAAAAAGAAGAAAGAAAACGCTTTAAAAGAAATAAATAACTAATAATAAAAAAATTTAGACGCAGAGAGAAAAGGAGTGGGGGGAGAGCGAGAAGGGGTTTTCACTTTTTGGTTGCAAACTGTAGAGCGAAGAGCGTTCGAGTAGTGAGCGAAAGAGGTTTTCTTTCTTCTTTCCGGTTGTTATCGCGGCGGAACCCTAGCTACTTCGGTGGTGCGAGAAAGAGTGTGTGAGAGAGAAAGAGAGTGACGATGAGTGGGAAGGGCGGTGGCAAGGCTCTGTCGGCGACGATTCCGGCGTCGTCGCGGAAGATGGTTCAGAGCTTGAAGGAGATTGTCTCCAATTTCCCCGACCATGAGATCTACGCCACGCTCAAAGACTGTAACATGGACCCTAACGAAGCTGTTAGTCGTCTCCTCTCACAAGGTTCCTCTCTCTCTCTCTCTTTCAATCTTTCTGCGTTTTCTGTTTCGATGTTTAGATGTTTTTCTTTCACTTGGAACCAAACGCAAACACCTTTGTTCTATGTTTTCTGAGGCTATTGCTTTGCACGCCCGCGCATTATTCGAAACGGAGAAATAACTGAGCGAGAATAATCCGCGTGTTTTTGTTTTCTTTGTTGCCTGCGGAGTATGATTTTTGTGGCGCAGGGTGCTGTTAGAGACGGTATCGGATACGCGTGCGTTTTTTTTTTTTTTCTTCTTCTAATGTTAGGTTTGTTAATTGTGTAGATCCTTTTCATGAGGTGAAGAGCAAGCGAGAAAAGAAAAAAGAGGTGCACGCTTTTTTGTTTGTTTATTTGTTTCAGCTATTCAGAATTGGTTTTGTGTTTATCTTGATTTTTTTTTTATATCTTGAAATAATCAATTTTGTTTCTTGTTTCCTGAGTGTGTTCTACTACTATGTGGCATGTGCATAGGTTTATAAGTTAACAGTAGGTGAATCTGTGTGCTAAGTTTGTAGGTGGATATGATGAGTTGGGTTGACACTTTGACTTGAGCATTTTTTTTCTGCCAACTGGTCCTACCCTTATTATTGTTTTTGATATTTTGTTTGAGTTTGTCTATCTATTTTTTTTTTTACCTGTTCTTGCTCTTGTTGGTTCAGATTAAGGACCCAACAGAATCCAGATCTCGTGGGAGTGGGACAAACAACACGTCTAGTCGTGGCGGTGGTAGGGCTGGCACAGATCGTTATGGTGGACGTGGTGGTGCCAACCAATTCGGCAGCAGTGGTATGCGGATGATGGGTGTTGAACTCATACATTGCTCTGGACTGTTTATTTGATGAAACTTATAGTATCTGACACTATAATTGTTTTTATCATTATAATTATTTAAATTTCTGCCCTGTTTTGGGAGGCCAGATTATGGTCTGCAGGGGAAGCCTGTATACAAGAAGGAAAATGGGACACCCACTTATGGAGGGTCTACATCTTCTGCACCTAGTGTGCTGGGAAATAATGCGAACATGAGACCGGCATCCTACAGGTTTATTTTCCTTCATATATAAACACAATAAAATTTACATGATTGGAGTGGGAAAGATGTATCACGATGGCTAAAGGGATTCTTATGGTTATGATACATTTACAAATTTGGCCTAGTTATAAGAAGAAATTGAAAACCAAGCCTGACCACCTGCTGAGGTTAATACAAAAGGGAAAAACCCTTCAATTTATTTTTGAAAAGTAGGCTGTCTTGGCATCCAACTCTTACAATCTATTTTCTGTATCAATTTAATATTTTTCTCGAACAGTGGATGACTATGTGTCAATTATTCTGTGGATTACTTTAAGGTTCTACATTGATCTTTCTGTGCTGGGTATTATGAACTGTGATGATTTTGGTTTTGGAATGAAATTGGTTGAAAATGGACTGTTAGTTATTTTTATGATGTTTTTTTGCAACTTTTTGTAACATTTAACTAGATAGAAAATTTATTATATATGTAGTCCTAAAATATTTGACTATTTGGCTAGTTAAGTGGCTATTCCTCTTTTATCTATCTTTAGTAGCATAAAATTTTGTCTTATTTGATTGTGCCTACAAGAACTTGGATACAGAACCGTCTTATTATTATTGTGTGGCCAGGATGCAGTTCCCACTTCTCATGTCTCATTGATGTTCAAAATTGTTGCAGTGATTCTGTGGTTACTGAAAAAACATATGCATTTGGCATCGGTGATGGACCATCTTCATCATCACAACGCGCTGGAGTGCAATCTGCATGGGCAGGGAATACAGGTCAAGTATCAATGGCCGACATTGTCAAGATGGGTAGGCCACAGGCCAGGCCATCCATGCATAACTCTTCCATCCAGAGTGGTAATCATCAGAATGTCTTCATGCCTCCAGCAGCTTCAGATAACAACTTGCCTTCATTGCAAGGTTATGCTTCCAAAGTTTCAGAAACAAATACTAATCAAGGCCATGTCATTAGCGACAATGTTCCACAGAATGATGAATGGCCTTGTATTGAGAACCAACATGATGTTAGAGTATATGCAGATGTTGATGCCCATGCAAATTCTGAGTACTATGCAAACTCATCAAGCTTTGCTGAAGCTGATTGGCAGCAGAAAACTCACTTGGATGAACATGGAGCTGAAGATGGTTCCGTTGAGAATGTAGACAATGCTGAATCTGCTTCTATATCCGCTAAAAGTACGTCAGAGGATAACACAGGAGGTACATCTTTTTTATATGTGCACAGACATAAATTCCTACCAATCTCAATATCTCAGACATCTTTTTTTATGATAATGACAATGGAAACTGGGATGCTTTATGTGTCCTGTTCATAATTTTATCTTAGACATGTGCCTGTGTAGTCGTAATTCTTAAATTTCTTCCTTTCAGCTGAAGATGATGTTTCATCAGTTGCTGCAAACATAGAGCAGCTAAATATACAGAGAGATGATCAGAGGACAGAACAAGAAGATGACAATCCTTCTGTAGTAATTCCAAATCACCTACAACTCCATACTCCAGAATGCATGAATCTGAGCTTTGGAAGTTTTGGATCTGCAAACCCCCTTTCTGGATCTGGGTCATTTACATCTAGGCCTTTGAAAAGTAACTTGGAGGATACATCTGGTGCAGCAGATGCTTCAACAATTGAAAACTCTGACACTAGGTATGTTGCTTATATAATAGTATACTTTGTCCACACTTGCAAATTTGCAATATCATGATTATTCCTAGTTTCCTTAAAGATATATTTTCTTGCAGAAATACTGACTATTACAGGGATGAGCATCTTACTACTACTACTACCACTTCAGATGGAAATTTAGTTCAAGGAACTGGTGTGAGTGCTGGGACCTATGAATCCATTCCACAACAAGAGGCTTTAAAACCTGACCCCCCTGAAATTGCTCAGGAAAATCAGTATTCATTTCCATCACATTCTCATGGATTTAATTATGAAAACGCCCAACAGCCGGAGGTCACATTTCCTGTTTCACAGACCAGCTCACAGAATCAGAATCTTTCTCCCTTCTCTGGTGTAATGGTAATGCATGTTTTATGGCTTGGTCATATTTTAGATCTTCAGTGAATTAGTTTAGAATGACTTACCACCTGTTTTTATTAGATATTTCATGGCCAAAATTTTGAAAATCTCGTGTTCAGAAGCAATTTGTTCCTTCAGCAAAACAGCTGATTGTAAGAATGTGCACCACTAAAACAAACAAAGCCTAATTAGATGTTTCTGAACACTTGTTTTTTTTTTTTTTTTTTTTTTTTTTTTTTTTTTTTTTTTTTTTTTTTTTTTTTGTTTGAATGAACACAATACTATAGTTAAATTGCCCCCTCCCCCCTAAAACTGCATTATGTGTACCATCTGCTGTCGTTTTAATATAATAACATTTGATATTGCTTTAGTTTCTGTCTTATATCTTACAATTCTATCTAGCAATCCTGCTATCTAGATCTAAATTTTACTGTCATTCTGTCAATATTTTAGCAGGCACATACAAATTCTTTGCCCAGTGCTCTGTTGTCTTCACCAGTTCAAACAGCAAGAGAAGATATCCCATACTTACCCTTCCCTGCAACACAATCGATGCCTACAAAATATAGTAACATTGCTTCTTCAATTGGTGGTTCCACCATAACCATGTCAGAGGTGCCCTTCTGCTCTATTAAGCTTATTTAAGTTTCTCTATATAATGGCTTTTAAGAGATGTTAAGTTGTTTAAATTAAATGTTATGGATGACATAGTTTTTTGAATTTTAGATCATTCTTAGCCTAAAAAGTGCATAGCGGAATTAAGAATTCTGGTTTATAGTATATTGAAGTGCTGTGGTGGTATTCCAATAAATTATTTTTAATGTAATATTCATTAAGCTGTATCACAAATTTCACCCTGGCTATTAATATGGTGTTATATATATATATATAATACATATATTAAACACCGTATTATACTTTGGATCCATTGGATATGAGGATGTTATAAACTCCAGTTTAAGGACAACAATCATATGATGTCACTACAGCAGGTACAAAGATCTTGATTTTTTAATACTATTTAGAGCTGTGGTGGTATTCTAATAAATTATTTTTAATGTAATATTCATTAAGCTGTATCACAAATGTCACCCTGGCTATTAAACACCAGCTGTAAACTTGACTACTTTGTACATTAGTTAAAGCTGACTTACATCCACTTCATCAACTCAAATCAGATGACTATGTCGTGGATAAACATAGTGGGGGTATCTGTAACTCCAAAAGAACATTTCTGTCAACATTCCTACTGTTGTATCAATGGACTCAGAATTCAAAGATGGCAGACTTGGTGGATAGCTATGACTTGGTGTATATGGCATCATAGAAATAGGGTTGTCTTCCACAATGACAGTTTCAATGGTCTAAAATTGATGGAGGATGCGCTATTCTTTTGCTGGACTTGGCTAAAAAATTTGGAGATAGGATTTGACATCCCTTTTCACTATTGGTCTAGTAATATTAGGGAAGGCTTTTGTATTCAGGGGAGGGATTAGCATATAGTTTCTTCCTTGTTGGTATGGGTGTGAGCCTAGTCTTCAGCCAGATCTTTGGCATCCTAATGCATGTAGGTATTCATGTATTAGGTTGCCATAGTTCTGAAACTTCTGTTGTTAGGTTGTATATATATCAGTACTACTTGTACTCTATTTATCACTTATGTATATATATAATTTATTTTGCTGATAAAAAAAACAAAGTGACTGCTTTCATATTGACAGAAATATTTGTAGAGCTGGTCCTGGGTGTATTCTGGATTTAAATTATTTGTTATTTGCAGGTTTAATCACCGCATCCATATTTTGAATTTGTTGTTATAGGATAGGAAGATAACAATTGGGAATTCAGTTGTTTGATAGTTTCTCTTGTCAATTTGCAGGCTCTAAGAGCTAGCGGCATTTCTGCACCTCAACCTAATGCACAAACCCTGTCTGGTGCAGGTGTTGCCACTGGACCCACACTTCCTCAGCACCTTGCTATGCATCCCTACTCCCAACCTAGTCTTCCTCTGGGACATTTTGCTAACATGATTAGCTATCCATTCTTGCCTCAGAGCTATACCTATATGCCATCAGCTTTTCAGCAGACTTTTGCTGGAAATAACACGTATCCCCAATCTCTGGCGGCAGTGCTTCCACAGTATAAAAATAATGTTTCTGCCAGCAGTTTGCCTCAGTCTGCTGCTATTCCTCCTGGATATGGCTTTGGCAGTTCAACAAGCATAACTGGAGGAAATTTTTCTTTGAATCCGCCTGCTGCTCCTACTGGGACAACCATTGGTTATGAGGATGTTATAAACTCCCAGTTTAAGGACAATAATCATATGATGTCACTACAGCAGGTACAACGATCTTGATTTTAAACTATTTACATTTAAATGCTTTTATTTTCCTGTTACGATTCTTCTCTTGAAAAGTTGTCAATTTGGAACTATCATGATGATTCAAGTTGAAATATGATCTGTTATGCTTGTTAAAAACTATGATTCTTTAAAAGGCTATCTAAAAATGGTTCAAGTTCACTTTGTTGCGATTAACTCTGAATTGTCAGTTTTGGGAAGGTGGGGGGTGAGGAAAGAATATAACATGGAACCTTGTTTACTTTTTTTTCCCTAATGCTGCTTATATGTAAAGCTGAAATGGGTTTATCTGGTGTTTTCTTCTAGAACGAGAATTCTCCCATGTGGGTTCAGGGCCCTGGCTCTCGAACAATGTCTGCAGTTCCTCCCGGCAACTATTATAGCTTGCAGGGACAGAATCAACAACAACCAGGTGGATTTCGGCAAAGGCAGCAGCAACAACAGCAGCCGCCGCCTTCACAGCATTTTGGACCCCTTGGGTACCCTAATTTCTACCAATCTCAGACTGGCATTTCTCTGGAACATCAGCCACAAAATCCTCGGGAAGCGTCCTTGGGTGGTCCGCAAAGCCAACCATCTAAGCCGTCCCCACAAATATGGCAAAACAGCTACTAATCTTAATCACCTCCCGGTTTTTCAGGGTATTTATGTTATTTGGAAGTGGCTAATCAGAGGCATTCACGGTCTAGTAACTTGTCATTGTTTGGTCTCTAGAGACCATGAGCCCATTGCCACGAGGTTGTATTCTACATAATTATGTTCGTCATGTTTAACGTAGGTACTAAGTGTGTTGCTAATTTTGTTTACTCGATACTTTTTTGTTTTTTGTTTCCTAATATTTTCATCTGATCATAATAGAAAATCTCTTTTGGATAACATTCTCTCCTGTTATAACTTGTTACGCTCTATTGTGCTTTATGTTATATACACATTAGAAAGTTCTCCTGAACTTATGCACTAAAATACCAGAATGAAGGGATGAGCATCGGTTGGATTCTGCTAAAAAAAATCAGATTTAACAAATCAAAGAAGTAATAATTTTTGAGGGTATTGGTATCCCGTTCGAAAACTACAACAGCATTTTTCTGTAGTTTTAATGGAATGTTCATTGTTTTTTGCCTGTGTATTTTTTAAGTTGAAAAAATGTGCTTTAAGTTTAAAGCATAAAATAAAATATGAAGTGGTGTTTGTTAATTAGAATTAATCATTAAAAATAATGATTACAGTAATTTATTTTATTGTATATTCACTATAAATTGTTATTAAATGTTTTAAATTAACAAAAGAAGTAATTCAAGTGATTGGACACATGTGGTTAATGTATTGAAGTTAAGTTTGAATTTTTGAGATAGTTTATCTTTAACAAAAATAATTTTTGGTTAGGTTTTGCTTATCTTCTAGTTAAATTCCGAATTAGTCAGGATTTCACCCCTAATGAATTGAAGTATTATGACAAAAAATAAAATAATAAAACTTCTTTAATGTGGATATACTATTCATTCATTTAAGATTATATAAAATTTAAGGTTTTTATGCAGGTATTTGACAAATTTGATTAATTTATTAATTTATTAATTTTAAAGAATTTATCCTAAAATAATTGTCATTTTAGTTTTTTAATAAAACATTAATTACTCTTTTTCACTTATATTCCTTATAATAAATTAATGATAATAATTTTAATTTGGTAAAATTGACATTCATTTATTAAATTTTTTTAATATGTGTAAAATAACTTAGGATGACATTTATAATGGAACAAATGGAGTATTAGTTAGCTTTCTAATATACTCCCTCCGTTCTAAAATAAGTACTGTCCCAAGTTTCTTTACATAGACAAAAAAATTAATAAATAAATAAAAGAGAGTAATAGTCTTCCAAAATTAACTGTATTAAATAAATGAAAAAATGATATTAATATTAGATTCAAAAACTAAAATATATTAGAAGTATTAGCCAAAAAACAATCAACATTATATTGAGAAGTCAAATGTAACATTAATTTTGGTTTTTTTTAAATACGACACTTATTTTAAAATAAAGATAGTGTCATTTATCTATTTAATTAATGATTCATTTACTTTTTTTATATATTACTTTTAGTGAGTATTGATTAATCTTAAAAAATAGTAATATTTAATGCAACATTTATCAACAAAAGGTAAGAATAGATACAGTGATAGTTTCTGACTTGAAGAGTTGAAGTCCCTCTCAGCATAATGCATCCAATCCACAGTTTACATTAATCATAGAGTTGAAAGTGACTTTGGACAGCAAAGCTCAAAAAAGTAAAAAACAAAAAGAAGAATAGATGCTTGAGCGCGTAACAAGTTAAATTAGAGTCAAATAAAGGAACAAAGTGCTTCGATTAATTTTTATACTGTTAAGATATGTGTGTGAAAATAACGTGAATTTTCGTTTATTAATTTATTAGTATTCGTTTGAGGATTGGGTTTGGGATTGAAAGACACTACTCTCCACTTCCCCTGGTAATTTCATTTTATTCCTCAAATCTTCCAGTTGTTATTTTTGTAAGGGTAATGATATCAATGCCCGAGTCTTCTGAGATATGACTTAATACAATTTAGTTGTGGTTATGATTAATAAACATGCTATGCGCTTTTATATATGCTTCTGAGTTAAATTCTAACTAGGAAAGTATCTGAGTGATCCATGCATCGTTACAACTATGCTTATTGTTGTGTTGTGTTGTGTTCTTAGAGCCATTAGGAACACTGGAAAAAAAAACCCAGTGAACCAACCTCATTTGAAGGTTCGTTGATATTATTAATCACCAAAAATTGTTTTCTCTTTTAAACGCGAAAATAGATTGCATGACAGGTTTATTGCTTTTGATGCGATTTGATGTTTGATTGGTTAGATTTAGACCATTATTGAATGTTTTTCTTCCATAGTCTCCTACTTTGTACCACGGCAAAATAGATTGACAGTTATTATGTTTAAATTGTTTTCATTAATCTTTTTTTTTTTTTTTTTTGCTGTAAGATCTACAATGCTATATGGAGCGAAATTCTGGCCAGTACATAGGTAACATGAACATAAAATAAGGGTAGCAGAAATGAGGATGTTAAAGGTGGATATGTGAATATAGGAAGATGGATAAGATGAGAAATGAGAATATTCGAAGAAAGTATCAGTGGTACCGGTATGTGAAAAGATGAAGGAACATAGATTGAGGTGATTTGGACACGTTATGAGACGATCACTGGATGCTCCCGTAAGAAACTTACCTGAGGAAAGGTAGTTAAACAAAATCTAATGGAGTGAGATATAAATTAGCGGATAGTATGTCTTAGGATGGAGTGGAGAAAAATAAGTTTGGTGGAGGGTTAAACCCATTAGTTGTTCTATGTTCCAGTCATTTCCTTGTTTTAATTATTTTCCTTTTCTTTTCTCCCTTCTTCCTTTCACCATTTTTTCTCTCTTTTGTCTTATTTTCACTTTTTTCTTCCCCCCTCCCTTTCTCTTTCTATCACATTTACGATTTATCATTGAGTTTATCTACCACCGATTCCAATTAACTTGGTTAAAGGTGTTGTTGATGTTGAAATTGATGTTGAATCTTTTCTGTTTTTTTCTCTTCTCACTAGTAAGAATATCTGTACAATCCCATTCTAAAATTAATACCTTTTCCCTTCAAATTGTAGCATCGATTTGTGATAAGTTGAGGAAGGTTGATGTTGATGTTAAAATCCTGGCTTGGAATCAGAAGTGTAACTTTCCTCGTATAAGAGTGGCTTTTTTGGCGAGGTGTTAACTTGAAAACTCTATGTTGGCTTCATTAAGAGCAGAAAAATGAGTGATACAGAAGGTCAATCACATTCCCCGGGAATAACGAAGAAACTAGATAGCCATAAAACTTATCATGATAGAGATCCCAATCATGGAAATGACCTTTGGAAAGATGGACTAATTTGTGCTTTTGAATACATTTGAGGACAAAACAGATTGGCTAAATCGAGTTCCTCATCAAAGATCACAGACAGAATGCATGGCCAACATTCGAAGATGCATCATGTCCCTTCAGATGATAAAAGGAAGCTCTCAGATCCTTCATCTGTAAATGTCCCAAGGGAGAGTTTGTTTGGTGGCTCTGACGACGACAAGGAGAGCCAGACCCGTAAGGCTGGCCAATCTAAAAAGTATGAGGGAGGTTATTGGGTACCAATTGGATGGGCAAGAATTTCAGAACTTGTCCAAGCAGTTCAGGTTGATGCTGACTGGTCTTCTCATCAATTTGAATGTGAGGATTCTGAAGATGATTTTACTGTAGCAGATTTGGCAGCTCCTTATTGGGAGCATCCCGCTGGGCCTATATGGTGGTGCCATGCTTCTGCAGGTCACCCCACTTGGCTCAGCAATGTTCAATGGCTGCATCCTGCTGTTAGTTTAGCTTTGAGAGACGAAAGTAGACTTATAAGTGAGCGGATGAAACACCTTCTCTATGAGGTACATTGCGTTTTAAACTTAATTGCTAGTCTTAACTAACATTATCATTTGGCAAAATCTATATTTGGATCTATGTTTGCTAAAATACATTTACGTGCACCGCATCAAGCATACATATGAGAGTGTGTATATACTATAAGACTTTAAATTAAAATTTCAATTGTATTATGTTTTTGTTGATGGCTTAAATGCTTGTAGGATTGTGGTTTCTTAGTCATGTGGTCTAGGATTAGGGTTTTCTAGGATCAGTTAAGTGTGGAAGGAAAACAGGTAAATTTTGATTTCTAGTTGATGGGTTTTACTACAAACTAGAACAAAGTCCGTGTGGCAGCACAAGAAAGCAAAAATAAGAACAGGTAAGGCTTGTAAATCAAGAATACAAAAAAAGTAAATGAGAAGAGTACAAAAATAAACCTAGGATTCCTTAGTCATTATACCTTGGGCGTGTTTGTGTTAGTGTCACACAGCCAGTAGATAGCAGTTTGTCTGAAAGAAAGCAATATAGCTAATTTAAGTAGACATCCAATGACTTGTACCGCCCCCCAAAGAAAACCTTCAATGACTTACCCCACAATGGCTTTTCCTCAGAAACCAGTCTAACTCAATATTGATTAGACCTCTTGCTTGTAGGTCCCATTCAGAGTTGCGGGAGGGCTGTTATTTGAGCTCTTGGGACAATCCGCAGGTGATCTTCTTGTTGAAGAAGATGACATTCCAATTGTCCTTAGGTCTTGGCAAGCACAAAACTTCCTTGTAACTGTAATGCATATAAAAGGATCAGTGTCAAGGATAAATGTTCTGGGTATAACAGAAGTTCTGGTTTTTCTTGCTCTCTTGCCTCTAGTCACACATTAATATTCTTTTAGAAAGATCTAATTCAGTCAGTGCCCCACTATTGTTAGGAGCTTCTTTCTGCTGGATGGTATAATGTGCCGAGAACAGTGCATGAAGTTATTGCACTACTTGCTTGCCGTCTCTCACGGTGGGATGATAGGTAATGACATTTTCCTTCTTATTTGATGTCAGCAATCATTAATTTTGGAAAATAAGAAAAATCAGTCAAAAGTAGGTTAGGCCCTGCTTCTAGTTATATAACTTCAGATGTTCTGAAAGAAAAGCTATCAAGCGTATGAAAAATATGATTGACTTTGTTTCTGGAAAATGAAAGGAATATATAGTGTTGTCTATCACTTCTATAGGAAAAATGTGGATTGCCAGGTTAGGTTTTGTTGAGTTTTGCTGTTAAATTTTAACTTTAGATGTATTGGCTTTTACCACCTTGAACTAGGAGTGAGCATGTTGTTTCCCTAGGAGTGTTCTGTAGATAAGTAGCTTGCAAAGATGGACAATGTATCTCATGCTTGCATTGGTCATAGTGCAGTCTTTCCTCCAACTGCATTTTATGTAAAATTCAAGTCATGTTACTTTGGCTTGACATTTTTATTTAATTTGTCAGGTTATTCCGTAAATCTATATTTGGGGCAGCAGATGAGATTAATTGAAGTTTATGAACAGGTTCTTAAATGTGCAATATGTGTAAATTCTAGTCATTCCAGTTTTATAAATTGTCTTGCACTAAGTTGACAATTTTCCCTTTTATTTGGAGAAACCATGAAGATTTGAATCTTTTCATCTTAATCTTAAATCAAGAAATCAGAAAGTTATCAACACAGGTATGTTCATTCTTGCTAAGCAGAAGATATATCTTTAGACAACTTCATGATTTGTTGATTTGGATGAAATGCATCTTTATGTGATTATTTTCACTGAGCTTTATGTAAAACAACTAACATAATACAAATGTAGCATTTCTTGAATACTTACATATCTCATGGCACAATCTTCCTCCAACTTACAGATGTAAATTTGGAACTAGAATCCAGAAGTTTGCCAGACTTGACATGACTACAATTTCTCATACATAACTTTTTATTGCCTTTCCTTTCCAAAAGCTGGATTTAAGAGTCATTAAGGGCTGATACTTGACAGCTTGAGCTTTTAGGACTTTTAGTTATCAACAATGTCAATGAAGTTTAATTGTTCTTTTTGTCCTTCAAACATGTAAAGATACATTTTAATAATAATAACATTTCATAACCTATTTATTTGTCTATTTTAATCTTTCACGTTTGAAAATAGCTTTGAAAAGCCCAAGCAATACCAAAGTGAGCCAAATTCTCTGCCTTGGGTTGATTTTTTTCTAATGAAATTAATACTGGTCAAATCCATTACACAAGCTCTTTACAACTCTTGTGTTTCTTAAGTGGTCACTCCATGCAAGAGATGAGATTGTCTCTGAGCTTCTTCAACATCTAAAAGGAAATGGAGCAAGAAACCTGTTGGAGGGAATAAAAAAGAGCACAAGAGAAATGATTGAGGAGCAAGAAGCTGTTCGCGGCCGCCTTTTTACCATTCAAGATGTTATGCAAAGCACTCGAGCTTGGTTGCAGGTATCAATACTTCAGAACTTTCATTTAGAATGCTTTTTTTTTTTTACTTTCTGATAGTAGCTAGAACAACTTTGTATTGCTCACCCTAGATTAACATGATAATTGTCTTGCATCCGCTGCATGTCTATCCAGGACAGAAGCCTTTGAGTAACCCATAATTTAGCTGTATTTGGTGGCGTTGGTGTTGTCCTCACCATCATTAACGGGTTATTAGGGATCAACGTTGATGGGATACCTGGGGCAGAACATACACCGTATGCATTTGGCATTTTCACGGCCATCCTTGTCTTTCTGGGAGTAGTGCTGATTGCAGTTGGCATGGTTTACCTTGGACTGAAAAACCCTGTTGCTGAGGAACAGGTTGAAGTTAGGAAGTTCGAGCTGCAAGAATTGGTGAAGATGTTTCAGCATGAAGCAGAGACTCATGCTCAAGTCCGGAAAAATATTTCTCCCAAAAACTTACCTCCTACTGCTGGTGATGGTTTCCGCAGTGGTGCAGATTATCTTGTCTTACAATAGAGATACTTGTACTATAATTGTCCAAGGATGCTTTAACATCAATTACTTTTGGTGTTAACGGTTGTTCCAAGTCTGAAGTTAAAGCATGAATTAGAAAAGCATGTCTCCTTGCGTATTCACAACCTTGCTTGGATGGATAGGAGATCGGTGATGATAAGCTCATAGCTACTTTTGGACATTCGTAGGCCTCAGTCTCAAACAAAGCCGAAATTCTTAAAGACTTGCTCTAATACATACACGTTCTTTATTGAATAATTCGAAGTTTAATATGAAATGAATATTTGTATGCGTCATATGTCATTTTTTCATTTTGCAGAATTTGCAAACGTCATGACAACTTAGTGTATATAGAATAGTTTTTCATAAACACCTAAGTGAAAGATTTGACACTAGTGAGACTTTAAACTTTCTAGTTCTACTACGATTAACTAGGATTTGTAACTTTTTGCTTCCTATATTCTTTAATAAAATTGGCATTTGCTAGTTTTTACATTGAAGTGGCATTTGCTAGTTCAACTCAAAATCAGGCTCTGTACAGACTCGCCTAGTATATGTGGATGTGTAATAAGACACGAAATGGTACTTTTTTGAGATATAGTTCAGTTTGAATTGCTATCTAACGTATGAAACCTTTTAATTTGAAACAATGATTTGATTTGTAATTCAGTAAAAAAAAATCCTTAAAGAGTTTAAAATTACTTTTTTGATACATAATTATTAATTATTGAGAAGTTAGATAACAAAAAGTTTCTAAGAAAAATCAGATTTATAAATTGATTTTAACTTATACAAACAGTTTGATTTATAATAATCCATTGCATTTATCTTCTACTATAAATACCTAGAGAAGTTTATTCAATGACTCGTGATCTAAAAATATTTCCGTTCATTAATTTAAACTTTCGTGACCTTTCTTTAAACTAAAATCTTGTGCAAGTATTAGGAGTCAGGACTGTACCAGAGACAGATTTTTCATTTTCCAGAAAATTGCTTATCATAGCAAATGACCTTTGTAATGTCAATTTAAAATAAACTAACGTCACGGTCTCTGATTTTAATCGAGGGACAGTTGTTTGCTTTTGAAACTGAAGGGGAGATAATATAAAATTTTAGAGTTTCGTATGCACTAAAGTTGATCATTATAAACTTATGGAACATACGCAATATGCCACTATACTGAAATTTAAAGGGTAATTAAACGAACAAATCGTCATAAGGTAGTGCCAAATTAACCTGTATAAGCATGTCAAAGTTAACTTTCACAGCACAAGTAACACCACCATCCAGGTTCGACTGTTCGAGAATGCAATTTGATTCTTATAAACGTCTATACGAAAAGCTAAAAGACAAGTTTCCTCCTTTGTCAAATGCCATTTGAATCATTTAAGAAGGGACCTTGCAAGATGTTCCCTGGCTGTGGCCAATGCTTGACTTAGTGTCTGCAACAGAAAGAAACAGTTATTCCTCAAATAAGTGAATTTAATCTCAATTTTCTGCTTTGGTATTAAAAAGTGAGGGATATAATATAATACCTGTTCAGACAAAGGAGCTCCAGAATCTATACTATTACTAGCAACTTTCCCCGCTATAACATTTGGATCAGTTTCAAGAATGATACTGCACAAAATACAAAGACATGACATTTAAGGGAGACTTGGGTGAAGCCAAGACATAGGTAGAGAAGATACAATAGAAGTGAGGAGGTGAAAATAAGAGAGAAGGCACACAAAAGGGGGAAGCTCAGAGGGGTATCCTTTTTCTATATAAATGTGATGTATGGTATAATTCCAATGACATTTCAGTACTATGGGACCTATTACTATTGACATCACAAAGCAGCTGCAACAGCAAGGTACTAGAGTTATGGGTGTACTGTGCATTTTATCCCACAGGAAACATGCAGGAAAACCATTTAAGGAGTAGCAACACAATTAACTGTATCCAAGATTTAAGTCATGCGTTTTAAGGTTAAGCCATGATCTCTGAAAAAGCATGGCTTAGTGCACCTTTATCCAAAATTCCAAAGAAACATGTATTTAGCCTAATGATTCATATCAATATGGCATCTTTTCATTTAAGAACATGGGCAAATGGGATCATGGGTTCACACCAATCAGGGGCATGTGTTGGCTTAACAATGAAAAGAACTGAAAAAATAGATGTTGTCGTGCCAAAAACTCAGCAGACAGAAACATCATATGTATCCAAATTCTACTCTGGCCGTAGGCTACACTATAAGACTTGTGAAAGTGACATTGTTACATTTCATTGATCACATTAGATAAGGGTAATGTGAGAGAATTATGCCAGAGCTATCAAAAACTGATGTAAGTTAATTCGTTACTCGAGCATTTACAGGTTTCAAGAGTACCATGATGAAGTTAGGAAGCTCCAAACTCTGGTATTCAAGTTCCATCCCATCAGAATAACAGTTCAAAGAAGATTTTTGTTTTTATGACAAAAATCTACAAATTCAATCATTTAACTGCAGAAAAGAATTGATCTCCAATATATCAAATAGCTCCTATTTTGTTGGTTGGAACAAGTGGGAAGAGCAAGAGAAGATTTTGAGAAGCTAACAAACACAACTGAAGAAGATAAATTTCATATGAATAGCATATAGCATACCCGCCATCAACAATTTCATCAATGCACAGTAGAATGAGATCCAAGTTCTCTAGTGCTTCCTTCTTGTCCACATTGCCTCTGGAGGGGAAAAGGCAGTAAAATCATCAAGGGCTACTGTGTTAATAGTGATAGATTAAAAACACCCTTTAACATGAAACATATATAAATTGTTTATATAAGATCACAACCTGAGCAGAAGGCCCACAGAATCAAAAAATGCCTGCAGAACTGTGGCTAAGATAAGCTCATTTTCATAATCACCACCGGTAACAAAGAAGTGAAGATCTTGGACAAACTTGTAAACAACAATGTTATTCTCAAACATTGCTATTTCCGCTGTCAAATGAAAAAACCCATGAAGGCAAAAGAAATGAAGTCAATACTCAAATGAGGTCATATACGAATCAGTGATCAGCAATCTATCCCAGTCACATACAGAATTTGACCAAAAACACAGACAATTCTTCATCATGAATTATGGCATGGTCAATTGATCATTGACCATATCACATAAGTTTTACACACCTTCCGTGCGGGCATTGGTCTTCTGAGTCTTGTTGAATACAACTTTCTCAAAATTTTCCTTGGCACTATTCGTCGGCCAGTCTTCAGAGAAGTATTTGACTGCGATACGTTTCCCATCGGAATCCAAAAGAAGGACGTTCTTTACAGAAGGGCATGTCTCCTAAGAAAAACACAGGGCACAGTGTACATGATCAGAATATTCCTTAATTAAAGGCACCTCATAAAAACGTTTCAAAATCTAAGCAAGTCAACTAGCTTCAAATTATTCCAATTCCATAAAACTAACTACATTCAAATAATAACACACAATAAATGAACACATTTTGATTGCAACCTGTGTTAGATCGGACCAGAGTGATGTGATCCAGCAAATAGGCTAATTAAGAGTGGTTTCAATTTTGTAACCAAATTCAAATGACAAAAATTGGACACAGATAAAATAATGGATTAGTTATAATACATGAATCTGATCGGAATAATACAGAGAAAAAGAAATGGGGAAAAACAGATCTGAAGTCCAAGAGAGAGAGAGAGAGAGAGAGAGACTTACATGAGACATGGTCGCGGAACGGAAAGAGAAGGCTCTTATTCAACCAAAATTTTCAACTTCTGTCAAGTGTCAACTCAACTATTCCAGACTTGAGAGTTGAGACTTCCGTTTTATTTTTATTTATTTGTTTATTTAATAATAATAATAGTTATTATTATTATTATTTCATTTTTTATTTTTTGACTCGAGTCATTTTTTATTTTTTGACTCGAGAGGCGAGAGTTAAGTGATTTATAATATATGAAAAGCAAGTATTTTGAGAATTTTTAAATTAAAATTTAAAGTGTAAATTAATAAAAAGTTTAAAACTGCAAAAAATTTATATGTAACTAATTCGTATAAATTTTGAAAATTTATTTTAAAGAGAATCTTTTTATAATTATATGTGTATATATATATATATTACTAATTTATATTTTAAAATTCAGAAAATTAGAAGATGAAGTATTATTTTTACGACCAATAATATATTACAAATTTTAAGTTATCTTTATGAATCGAATTTTTTAATAACAGTCTTAAAAAAAAAATAGTATGCCCTATAGTTTTAGTATGTTTGCATAACTTATTATCACAGTAAAAGAAAAAAAATTATTGTAACACATAAACCTATGAGAAAATGTTTTTGAGGTGCGTTAATGCTAAAGGTAATCTTAATTTTAAGTAAAATTAATAAGGTTGAGTTGTTACTAAGATTATTTTTGTCTCGAACATAATTTATTTTGTAACCGTAAATCAAACATGCTATAAGTCTCGAAAGAGAAGTTTTAGGTTATCTTATAAATGTACAGCCGCTGTTAGAATTCATGGTTCAGCCCTAACAGAGAAGAGATAATTGGGGAACAATATAGAACTGAAGATAGAATGGGTAAGGTGAGTTCAAAGTGATTACATCAACTCTTTATATATGCTAACAAACTTACTATATCTCTAACAGCCTAAAAAACTTAATATCTAGGCACGGCCTTAGAGCGAAATAGCATATCCAACGTCTGCCACCTATTCAAGATTGTATAGGAAAGACTTCGTTCTATTGCCAAAAATCAACAATTAACCTAAAGGAAGAACCATAATTTCTCCTACATGTCCATTGCAAGAAAGTGGATAAAACATATATCAATTAATTTCCAAAGAGACCAATCTCCTTAGCTGCATAACTAATATTATCAGGGGAGATTTTCTTCTCAGGCTTGTAGCACCTGACAGCAAACAATGAAACTCTTGGAAAAATCGCGCCTTGCTATACTTGACCATAACTTTCTAACTAAAGACCTGCGAATGCGCTGACCTTTTCCATCAATATTTTCCCAAAGGTCCTGAGGATTGCTTTCCAGTTGTTCATTAGGACTTGAAACATCAACTAAACTGATGTTCATGTTGTGGCGGACAATGCAGAGCTTTCCATTAAGGGAAACAGGTGCAACAGCTACTAGAGTTGGAAATTTATCCACATGAAGCTTGCTATCAATAAGCTTTTTCCATGAATCTGTTGCTCTATCATATACAGTGAGCTTGCATCCATCCGGGCAACCTAATGCATAGAGTTGTCCATTCAGTGAGATACAATCATTACCCCTTCCATTGACCATTCCATTAGAAACTGGGGTCCAAGTATCAGTTTCAGGTGAATAGGCTTCACACATGGTATTACCACTCCCAATTTCATTTCCCTTGAAAAACCATGTTCCATTGTGAACAAAACCAAACAAAGGCACCATGGATGTTCTCATCTCTGATATAAAACTCCACCTGTTCTGGCTGGGGTCATAAACTTCAGCAGATCGAGTCATTTGAACTCCTTCAAGTTCCCCACCAGCCACATAAAGACAATTATTTATCACACACGAACGAAACAGATTACGTTTCTGCAGCATATCTGGTGCCCTATGCCATTTATTTGTCCGGGCATTGTAGAAAATAACACGTCTAATAGATCTAGATCCTTCCAGATCTACTCCGCCAAATAAGTACAGATGGCAACCACTAAGAACTGCACTACCAACCCACATTGCTTCAGGAAAATCTCCAGGAACAGGGGGAAGGGGTTGCCATAGTTGGTAGATGGGATCAAAAGCTTGGACTGAAATTCTTCCAGCACGGTCCGCTTTGATGACATATAACCACTCTTCTGCCATTCCAAGACTTTTCCTGAGTGAATAAAAGAAGTCTTCAGACAGAAGGCCGTGCCATCTCTTGCAAACTAAATGTAGTTTCCTGTGCTCAATCCGGGGTACTCGAATCAAACAAGCAATAGCAAGATCATCAGGAAGACCAGGTAGAAGAGGAGGCTGAACTCTTGTCATTTCTCTAGGTGTGTTTTCTCTCATTCTCATTTGGATTTATGTCAGGTTGGATACGTAGCTTTGATCCTGGTACAAATTCCTTGCCCCAGCAACCTGTAACACCTGCTAGGTTAGTATGCTAACAATAATCCTGTACAAGTTAGCATTATATATGAATTCTGTATTCAATCACCAGATCAACCATGAATTTTGTATTCAATGTTAGCATTAAATATGAATGTAGGCATGAAAGTTTTTTTAAATGCTGGTGGTGGGACAGTGAGATTAAGAAAACACGCGGACCACGAAATCATCAAATCAACCATGAATTTTGTATTCAATGTTAGCATTATATATGAATTTAGGCATGAAAGTTTTTGTAAATGCTGGTGGTGGGACAGTGAGATTAAGAAAACATGAGGACCATTGAATCATCAGATCAACAATGACTTATATCATTATGAATAAAAGAAAAAAAATTAAAGGTGCTTGTGATACATGTACTAGAATCTTCCTTAAAAAAGCATCAAACACAATTTATGAGTGAGCCCAACTGCTTAAGAGCTCGAGTATGGACCAAATTATAAGTGAACAGAAGAGAAGAAACTCATTGACCAGTGACATTTCAGAATACAGAATAAGACAAAACACATAGGTTAGGTTACTTCCAGAATAAGAAGAAATTAACAATGAAAGATTCCATTAATTAGTAACAGGAGTAGGTGTTTCATAACAACAATTAACGAGGAAGATCAAAGATTGCAAATGGAAACTTTTTTCGTTTCATTTCAGCACAGAAAAATGGATTCGATTAGGTTAGGTTTAATTCTGTGTGTAAAAATGAAATGAACTGACCAGTGGAGGATGAAGGCGTGGAGTGTGTTGGTTCATTATCTGCTTGCGTGTGTGTGTGTGCTTCCAACCAAGTTGAAAGGTAAAGGCAAGAAAAAGAATGGAGGATGTCTGCCACTGCCACTGCCACCATGAAAAGGAAACAAAAATCAATTAGCCAAAGGAATAAACAAAAAGAAAAGACAAGAGAATCTGTGTGTACTCAGTACTGGGCAAACTTAGCCACTAAGTTTGACTTAATTACACATTTTGCAAAGCATTCATAACACACTTTTTTGTGGACAGAACCACAATTTGTTCTTCCAATCTTGGCGTTTGAACGAAAATTAGGTAATTAATTGGGAACTGTGTAAAATTGAACACAGTAAATTAATTGGGAAGTGGGTGAACTAAAGGTCTTGTGCACAATTATCGTGGAAGAAAAATTCTGATTAAATATTAAAGGTGGTTAAATAAGTGAGTTTTCAACAAAACTGATAAATGTTTTGCACTAATTTTGTTTGCTGATAATTTTTGGATTTTTGTGTTTATTACACAATCTGCCTCACAGTTCACTGTTACTAGCTGCCAATCATGGCCTCTTCCATACAGAGGAGTCACTCTCAATCATGACCTCTTTCACCTCACCGCACAGTCAAATTCATGTGCCAAGTATATTGAGATTTCCCATGTTTTTATACATAAAAAAATACTTCTGCAGTTTAGGAATTTTTTATTCAATTTTATTTTTGTACCACGAGACAACGAAGTTGAAAACGTATGACCTTATACTAATTATTTAAATCTCTTAACACTAGACCTTACCCTAGACCGAACTTAATGAGTTTTTTTTTTTTTTAATTCCACTTTAGATTAAATGAAATCAGCAACTTAATTATAAATATTTAAATTACCATAGCTAAAAATCGAATCTATATTTTTTTAATTATTTATGTCTCTAAATCCGACCTATTATAAGAGCACCGTCAAAAATTTCTATTACAGAGACCTGGTTAGAATTTTGTAAATTTTGTTTTAAGAAATTCAATTACAATTTTTGAAAATACAAGAACTTTTCTGATATCGCTATTTATGCATGCGTTGTTTGTCCAGCTTTCTGAAACAAACAGGGTTCAAATCGATCTGCTTAGCAATAAAAAAGAAAAAGTGACAAACAAAATCTATGCTTTCAAAGAATTCTGCAAGCCCATTCCATGTCTGTGTGTCAATGCTAGGCAAAGGAAGAAACGAATAACAAATTATGCATAACATATTATTAGCATTATTCTTTTACTTATTTATTCAATCTTGTCTGTTACAAAGGCGAGTCTTATGTAAGAAAAATTAAATAATCTAATCATGTTTATACACATACAATATAAGCAATTAGATGTAGTGCAAAAAAAAATTAAAGATCATAAATAACTCAAACCATTGCTATTCTTGTTTACTCCGAAAATAAAATTACAGTTGTTCGTGAGTCAAATAATCTGTAAACAGTTTGAGTCTTCAAACTGATCTGATCTAACTTTTGGTTTAAAGATCTTCTATGCTTTCACTATCACTCATTAATGGTGTATTGAGATTTTTACTGATAGCAAGCACAAGAACCTTGACCATAGTGCACAACTCATTTTATAACTTTTTCCCATCAAAGAGGTTATTTTTTTATATGCATAAAATGTAGTTGTTTAGAATAAGATATAAAATTAGTTGATAAAATTAGTAATAACTTATTCTTAAGAAAATAAGGTGAATGGACCATCTTATATGATTTTTACTTAGTCAAACAATAGAAAATAAGCCAATATCTTATTCATATTCAAAGACTCTTTAAATGTTTGCCAAGAAACCATATAATGTTCTTGGGATGTCATTCCTCCTTCAACAACTTGCATGGCACGTTTGTACAAATGATCAAAACACTGAACTGTGTTGCTAATATCAACATTGTCAGCAATGAGATGAGGTACATACAAACGCTTAAAATCCTTCCTCCATCTTGACAAAATGTATTGGCATGGAATTCCCTCTACACAATTGTAATTAAGGATATACAAAGCATGTCTGCACAGGTAACCTTTGAAGTTAAAGCAACTACAAATGCAGCGTACTTCTGCTCCGGCTTTATCATACATGACTTCAAAATGCCTAGCATCTCTTGCAGGTTCTTCCCCTTCACGTTCTTTTACCATGTACGTCACTATGGACCCACTTGTTTCAGTCACTATGGAACTTCCTGAATACGGCATTTGGGTACAGTTTAGAGAGTTGCAACTCATAGTAGCATCTTGTCTTCAGTAATGAGCTCAAATCGCGTGACTCAAAATCATCAAGAACTTCAGTTTTATGTTTTTTTTTTTTTTTACTGAACTAATTCATAAATGTCAAAAAATTCTTTCAAAGAAGTTTGTTAAGTTGATGCACATGACCCTTAAAAAAGGGAATCACAGACTCACCCTTTTCATAATCAGATATTCCAGCAAAAAATGTGTCTTTGGAGTACACTGGAGCCCAATGCTCTCGTTCCTCGTGTAAGGTTTGGAGCTTTTCGTGATTTCTTATTCCAAAATGCTGGGTTAGATCATCCCAAGCCCTTTCAAATTCATCTACTGTTTTGGAGTCATATATCAATTTAGTTAGTGCCATCTGAAACGCCTCATACTCCTGAAACAGCACAAAACACCCAAGAATGCTCTGCATGATTTGCGATAGACAAATTCGATGGTGAGCTCTCGTGAAAACATCTGCAAGTGCAGTTTGCATGGCCTGGTTTGTGATAATAGTTTGTGGAGGGCGACCAGTCATACATGTAAGCCATGTCCTAAATAACCAAATATATGTTTCAAATGTCTCATCTGCAAGCAGACCACATCCTAGCAAAACAGATTTCCCATGGCAGTGAATGTGATGCTCTTCTCTTCCTTCTTCTGTAGTTCTGTTATCCATTTTTTTTTCTTTTTCTCCTTTTATTATTAATATGGATATTTTTGCAAATATTACAAATTTTTTTATTACAAAAGGAAAGGACCGTGTTGCATTTTTATTAAATATTTATTGCAACTCACCACCTATACACTAATTTTTGGGTTACCGGTAACTCTTCATTTTTAACCAATTAAAAATATTTTTTTAATTCAACATCAACATAATCTTTAATTTAAATTAATTAGAGTCGGTGATACATGAACCCAATGACTGAAAAAAGACAAAGAAAGAGAAAGAGAGATGGAAAGAAAAAAGGAAAATAAGACAAAAGAAAGGAAAAATAAGCTAAAATAAAAGAATGGTGAAAGGAGGAGGGGAGAAATGAAGAGGAAAAAAAAAAGAACGATTGGAACATAAACATACTACTGAGTTTAACTATCCACCAAGTTTATAACTTTTTTCCAATCCGTCCTAAAACTCACAGTTCGTCGATCTATATCTCACTTTATTAGGTCTTTTTTAACTACTTTTTTCCAAGTGAGTTTCGGTCAACCTCTACTTTTCTTTGTCTCGAGCTCTTGGTAACAAACTCTTGTTCTAACGGGAACATCCAGTTGTCGTCTCATAACGTGTCCAAACCATCTCAATCTATGCTCCCTCATCTTTCACACACTGAAACTATTGCTACCTTTCGTCGAATATCCTTATTTCTTATCTTATCCATCTTTGCATAACCACACATCCACCTTAATATCCTCATTTATGCTACCCCTATTTTGTGTTCATGTTGCTTATGTTCTGGTCAGCGCTATGCTCCATATAACATTGTCGGTGTAAAGCCCCGATTCACTAATCAGGGTCATTACCAACCACAATTCACAATCAAGCAGATAATAAATCAGAGTTTAAGCAGTTTGGAAGCATAACTAAAAAGTGACATCATCAAGGGTCACTATCATGACACTGTACATTATAATATGGTGAATATACATCAAAGTTTTTCTGTACAGTACAAAACTATACAAATATCCCATCAGGGTACATCAAAATCCATAACCAAAACCAAATACAAAACATCTGAGCAACATGCTCAAGTCCTCTAGCCTAAGGTGTCCATCAGCAGCTAATCCTGCATAGGCTTCTTGCCTTGGGATCTCTCTGCTACCTTGGAAGAATCACCTGCAAAACATAGCCCCACACAAGGGGTGAGATATAAAATCTCAGTAAACTCAGGGCCCTTGAAGGTATTTCCTTCCCCTGGTTCACTGACAACAGATACATAGACAGAAACATCATAATCATCATGGTTATCATCAACAATTCATTCAATCAACACATAAGCAGTCAATGTACAACCATCTGTCAATATCCATGTGATTCCGATGGTCATCACCATCTATCACCTATCATCA
>PYAF01001252.1:2478986-2553120 GCA_007407185.1 Glycine tomentella
CGAAGCTCTCAAACTCATCAATGGAGGTTTGGGACGAAGGAGGAAGAAAATATCCAAATTTTCGAGCTTCTGGGCCTTTTATAGGCCTCTGCCGTGACTCCCACGCTTCAAGCGTGGACTCCCACGCCCCAAGCGTGGAGTTCCAGACAAAATTCCACTTCTGGGCAACTTCCCACGCCTCCAGCGTGGCTTCCCACGCTTCAAGCGTGGACTGGCAGACAAAATGGCATTTCTGGGCTGCTTCCCACGCCCCAGGCGTGGCATCCCACGCCCAAAGCGTGGAACCCCAGAAAACCCCTAACTCAGCCTATTTCATCTCTTTCTCCAGCCTTTCCTCTGAATACTCTTAAGCATATTTATTATCCTTAATTATGGGCTTAATCTAGGCTTAATTACATGCTTAAAATTCAAAATATTACAGTCGGTCTTACAACTGTTCTATAGAATTTTCCTTTTAGCTTAAGAAGAATTTTTTGGTCATACAAATAAATAAAAAATGGCATGGATAACATTAAATAAGGGTAAATTAATTTTTTGTATTAATAGAAAGTTTTTAAATTATTAGTACTTTTTTTATTATAATTTTTGTAATTAAAATTTTGTATAATTTAAATTAAGATAAAAATAGGCTATGTAGAAATAAAGACAGCAAAATAAAACTTATTATTATTTTCAATGATTGAGTAAAATTGTCACTCTAGAGAGAGAAAGGAAATATAGATGGTGAACTAATTGAAAGAATAAGAAAAATGACAGTCTCTCTTCAAGCTTTTATTTTTATTTTTAAAGACTCTCTTCAAGTTATGCACTCTAATTTATGTATAGAGAGATATATGATAGATTACAGAGAAAGATGCATCCCGTGTTATTCTAACATGAAATGAAACTAGGTAAGTATTTTTTGGTAAGAGGTTGATAGTAGGGATAAAAAGAAGTATTTAAGTAATCAGAAAAAAAAAGAATTTAAGCCTTTTAGAAAAACTAATTTAATATGATTCTAACTTCTTGTTTTTATTCCTTCAAAAAAAAAAAAAAACTTCTTGTTTGAATATGTGGAAATAAAATGAAGAAAATATTATATTTTAAAGATTGAGAAGAAAAAAATCCCCCTTACCAGGGGAAAGTTTGAGGGAAGCCCTTTTATTGTTTTAGTTTTTCTAAAAAAAATTAATGATTCTTTATAACATAAAAGAAAAAGAATAAATTATGTTATGTTAAGAACAAACATAAAAAAATAATATTTTTTCATTACATAAACTACGTATTGTATTTCTTCCTTATTCCAATTCATCGAAATAGGCTTTTTTTCTACTGTATTTTTTTATTTCTTTTTTTCCTCATTTATTTTCTCCCAGTTTCATTTCTCATTAAAAAAAATAATATCTGACTTTGAAAGAGTTAATTGGGTGTGTTTTGAATGAATGGGAGAAAAAATATTTGAGAAAAAATTTGTATTTTGTTTTGAGACTCACACCTTTTATGCTTTATTTTAATTAAAAAATTTCTCCTATTTTCATCCTCTAATCCAACACAATCTTACTAATTCAGACAATTTGTATCTTCAAAGTTATTTTGTGTTTAAACTTAAAAGTCAGAAACCTTGAGCTTGAATATAAAAACGACGTGAGCGAATGGTGACTGTAGTCAAACTCATGACAAAAGAATTGCCAACCTTCCACGTATAATGGAATGTATAAAACAGGAATTAAAGGGGTCTGATTTGACAAACATATGTTGGGAATTGCTACCCAAAAACATGATAAAATTCAACTGATATCCTTAGAAAATTTTGCTCTTCCCTTGACAACTACATATTTTGATAGACCTAGAAACAGAATTTAAAGAAATGCCAAAACTGAGAAGAAAAAAAGGAAAAAAGAAAGGTTCAATTAATGAAATATTGATGACAACAAAGAAAAGGAGATCCTACCTAGGTTTTCCCTTTCTACAAGAGAGCAAAGGTTCAATTCACAATTGCTAACAAATTTGAATGCATTTTGCTTCAATCTCTTTCACTATTTAAGCCCCTGTCCTTCCAATTATAACCACCTTACTAATTCTACATCTACTTTGTAGCTAACTATAATATAACTTCCTGACTTCCTCAAGTTCTAATTAATGTGTTCAAGACATTTCAGCAACAACATAAGTAGGGGAAGAAAAGATGACTTAGGAAACAGTATGTCAATTGTTCAACTTCGGAAGCAATATCACTACCATGTAAAGAAATGATAACGGAGGAGCTATTTATGGTTTAACTCAAAAATATCTTTAGCTATACAAGTTATGGACAATGTAAAAAGAACAAAGTTAAACAGCGCTAAGCAGCAGGTAGAAATATACAAGTAATTTTTAGAGTACATTGAAGGTTACTCCTGTCTCTGTTCTACATCATGAACCTTACTCAGTGATTCTTCTAAAGATTGTAACGCTACATTGTAATGGTCTAGAGAAAGTATCCCCTCCTCCACAACTTGTAAGGCACTTCTAAATAACTGATTAGACCATTGAATGCAGTCAGTATCATTAATGCGGTCAGTATCATTAGCACCATCAGAGCTGTGATTAGGACGCTTGTAATCTTTCCTCCATCGTGAAAGAATGTATTTGTGAGGTATCTCTTCAACCCCATTAAAATTGAGCACACACAATGCATGCCTGCATAGATATCCATAAAAATTAAAGCAACTACAGATGCAACGAACTTCACCTGCTGTCCTACTGTACAAGACTTCAAAATCCCTAATCTCCCGTCGGTTTCCCTCAATCAAAACACGCTCCTTGACCAAGAAAATTATGATGGGGCCATCCACATGCAATTGTGTTGTACCAAAACAAGAATACACCTCTTCCACTTCTAACTGGAATTTCATAAACATTTCTCTTGTGTACATTCTGGAGAGCTGTAATTCAAAGGAATATCTGGTTTTCAGCAAGGGGCTTGAGCTCCTTGATTCAATATCTGAAAAAGATTCTTCCTTGTGCTTCTTGTGAAGAGCTAATTCGTACTTATCAAGAAACTCCTTCAGCGGAGTCTGTTTGTGCACATATCTATCAAAAAAAGGGTTAATGCTCTGACCAGGGCGAGCTGCAGACATTCCAGCGAAAAATGTGTCCTTCAAATATACTGGAGCCCAACGAACTCGATCTTCATATAGAGAATGAAGCCACTCGTGATCACTAACTCCAAAACGTTGAATCATAAATCTCCATGCTGCTTCAAACTCGATCACTTTCAATGTCTCATAAACTGCTTTAATCAGTGCTTTCCTTATTGCATCATAGTTGTGCAACCCTCCCAATTTTTCAGGTACTTTTTTCATAATTAATGACAAGCCAAAACAATGATGCGATCTAGGAAAAACCTCTACAATTGCACTCTGCAAAGCCTTGCACCTATCAGTAATAATAGTTTGGGGAGAACATCCTGACATACATTTAATCCATGTCCTTAACAACCAAAGATAAGACTCTGTTGTTTCACTTGCTAGCAGGCCACACCCTAATAAGACTGATTGACCATGGTGATTTATTCCAACAAAGGTCACGAGAGGGATTTCAAATTTGTTTGACAAATAAGTGTTGTCAAAATAAATAACATCGCCAAAGTAACCACAAGAAGCCCTGGACCTAGCATCAACCCAGAATGCATTCTTCAAATGGCCATCATCATTGAAATCCATCAAATAAAAGAAGTTTGGAATAGTCAACTGCATCCGGCAGAGGAAATTATAAATGGCCTGTGTGTCACCTTTTCTAAGGTTCAACTTATTAGAAGACTCAGAGAAAGTTCTGTCCTCTTTTGCACCACAGTTTGAATTTCCATTACCTCCAGCATCTATCACAAGTGCACGATATAACTTAATCGTCTGCCCCTCAGCTTCAGAGCAAGGCAACAGCTTCCTCTTTGTTTCATTTCCCATCTTCTTAACCGACCTGAGTATCTTAACACCTAACATGTGGTTATGTTCAAGCGTAACGTCAAGCACCCTCCATCTCTGAGACTCCACCAACCTCATCCTTATCATCGCGGGACAACCAGTTCTCGTCTCTTTCCTCAAATGATTAACGTCCTTTATTCTCTTGAAACCCTGGCTGCTACAGCAAAGCACCGCACCATATTTTTCCCGGCTGTGCCGCTTGAACCATGAATTCTTCACCCTCACGCAAAACCCCACCTCCTTGGCATAGCAGATGTAATAATTGTAAGCATCATCGTACGACTCAAACTCCATTCCAACAGCAGGTGCAAGAAACTCCTTTCTTCCTTCAGGAAAACCATTTTGGCAGTCCAATTCAATCAGTGCATCGTCTTCTTCGTCTTTCTGAACCACCTCAATGCATTCCCCATCTGCCAATTGTTCGCAGCAGAGAGAGGGATCTTCCATCTAACATAGGACACCTATCCCCTTTCCCCACCCAATTAATTTCACCTCCTGGTCCACCAAAAGAAAAACATAAATTAACTTCAATAAATCATAGGTTTTTTCATTTTAACTTAATCTTGATAACAATGTATGGCTGTAAATTCAAAACCTAACATCTTGCTCTATTATTAACATTTAGATTTTCAATATGTGAAAGCCTTGAAATAAGCAATGGTGAAATATGAAATACACAGAATAGAAGAACCTTAAATTGAAGACATAGATACGCAATAGAAGAGAATTGAGTAATATTGATGAATAGAGTTACCAACCGTGATTTTGGGTCTTCTCAGACCGAAAGGCACAAGTAAAAGCACAGCATGCTTCTTCTTCTCGCTTCCTAAATACACAATTTCGTGTCTTGTTCGAAGAATACCGATTCCAATAAATTTTTGTTCTACAGTTTCACGCTAGGAAAATGTTCTTGTTTAATCCTTTCTTTCTTTTAACAAATAAAATAATATACACTGGTAAAGCTTATTTATAATAATAAATTTTATACTGATAGACAAATTTATTTATTTTCTAAATAAATACTATCAGAGAATCAGATACATTGATACTTTTTTCCATTTTATCAAATATTTGTCTCTCTTTAAATCTAATTATTAGAATGCAATGAGACATAATTTCACATCTAGATTCAACATCACTTTTTCCTAAAACTTTCTATATAAAAAAAACTTTCATGTAAACCTCAGCTATGTCTAGATAGTCTAATTGATTAGTGAGGAAAAAAAAACTCTATATAAACAAACTAGAAATATGAAAAATAAATTAAAAAAAAAACAGAAGATCGAAATCAAATTAAGTAAGTTAAACTTTATAAGAGTTAAGTCTAACTTATTTATATGATATAAATTTATTTTTAAAGTCTAATTTAATTATCATGATAATTTAATTAAATATAATTTTGATATCTAAATAAAAATAAATTTATCTTCAATAATCTTATTATAGGTTGACATATTTCAGGAGATATACATACACTCTACCACCACCATCACTTATATCATTGATATCATTATCAGACCATAAATATCATTGCCAGCATTTGTAACTACACTATCATTATTATAACCACATAACATATATCCTTAAACTAATTTTAATAAAATTGAAAATTTTTAAAACAAGTTTTATCTTCAAATTAAAAAAATCAAAAGAAAACTAAAACTAAATTTAAATAAATTAAAATTTTAAAAACTAATTATTTTTTATTTAAAATGTATAGCTAAAAGTCTCTCTATATATGGGACCTAAGTTTTTAGTCCGTATTTTATTTTTTCAAAATTCAATTTATAATCCCTGATAAAAATTTGAATCCCATGTTTCTTTTTGTACTTTATACATCAAACACTCTCTTTCTCTTCAAACAAATAAAAGAAAAAATACATCATCATTCATTTTATTTTTTGAGAAAATAATTATTAACTTTTAAAATAATTATCTTATGATAACATACACATTAAACTCTTATTTTATTCTCTTTCCACCAACCAAACATACTATAAAAAAAATATTGATGAACTTCTGAATAAAAATATCCACCGTTATATAAAGAAATTTTTCTTCACAAACTCCATATGTATTTAACACGAAAAAATAAGTTGAAATATCATTCACAACCATGACAGGCAATGTATGTCTTCTTTATATTTCTTTATTCATTTCCTATCACTTTATTTAGATCTAAATATAATTTTGATCTTATAATTTAATTTTTTTATTATTTTTGTCCCCTGTATTCTTTTTTTAATTCATATAAAATGTATTGATTTTTTTTATCCTTTAAGTATTTTAGATAACTCTTTAAAGTTTAAATAATAAAAAATACTTTAGACAGGAAAACAAATCTTATCTAAAACAACTTAAAAACAAAAAATAAAACAATCCTATTTTACAAGAACTATTTTTTTCCAAAAACTAAATTTTAAAAAATACTAAATTATATAGACCAAAAATGTATTTAAATCCTTTATTTACCATATCTGTCATTTTCTCTTTTTGTTTTTTTTTCCCCATCTTTCCAACTACCTACACTACAAAACGAAATGTTAAGAAGTATTGATCAATATCTGAAAAAGCATTTTTCCACAAGAGCATATTGGCCAAAAGTGCTATAAACCGCACAAGTGTTACTAGTATCATAAAGCATGACCATTAACCGCTTAGATGCTATTGCTACGAATGAAGTACACTCAGGTTTCAAGAACAACCAACCAGTTGAATAAAATCTCATTCCACCAAACCATAAAACAAAAAAGGAATATAGCATGAACAAGAGGCCTTTGTATGCCCATACAAAAGAAAGCATATATCGGCCAGAAGAAGTCACAAAACATTAGTGGATGACGAGTGTCAATAGGTGAAGAACCCCCATTTTTTGTCTGATAACACATAACAGTTACAAATTCAACTAGTAAGGGATAAGACCACTAAAATGGCACTCAAACGCAAGGTTGTATAAATCACAAATCATAATAAAACACACTGGAACAAGCAAAGCTTGTTAAAAGGTGCAATAGAATTTATGCCACAACTAGGAAAATTGAGAGTTTGGGACCATAACTACCCAAGTTGACCATCCCACAAACTAGGATATTTTCCATATGAGTAACTAAGGCTTAAGGAGTGCTGCTCCCACCAGAAAGCTACTATTTTCTATAATCATTTTAGTTGGCACGGCTTTTGAACACATCAAGACCCATCTCAGTAGGATCAGTTGCTTGCAACTCTACTTGAATTCCATCCAGCTCCCTCTTGAATCTGTCTTTGGAGCTTGCATAAATCATCTTGCTCCTCACCCTTGATGTGTCAGGGGACCTACCAACAGAACCAACAACAAAATCATTAATGCAGATAAAAACACAGCAGCATGGAAAGCCATCAGCAGATCCAAAACAAATGTTACCACGCAATGAAAAAAATTCTGCTTTTAGGGACATTCCCTTCAGTCAGATACTCAAAATCATAAACAGCATAACGGCACTCGTCAGCAGGAAGGCTGGCAGTGAAATCTTCATAGCCTTGGGCTGGCTCACCAAGCTTCTCCACAATGACCTGCTTCTGCTGCTCCTCAATCTTAAAAACTATGAAGCGGTATGTCCTCTTTGCCTTCAGCTCCAAAAACCTTAACTTACAGTCATCATGGACTGCCATACCAGATGCCGCGTTTGCCTATAGAATTGCAGTTGTAGACACACACCACCATGGTCATCAATACCAAGTAATTGTGCACAAACATGTTGTTAATCTTTTTTTTTTTTTTCCATTTAAATTGTTACTCCAGGAAAGAAAAAACCAAAGGGCAGTTAACTTGTTAACATAATTGGGTTGAAATATGCCATAAAGTAAATCAAATGCTTACAAAAAAAAAATCGTAGATTGATAAACAATGAAATGTTATAGGAATATGTGACCAACTAAATAAGTAAATAATACTTCCACAAACACAGTATCGTCCAAATCAAGGGGATAGAAACAGACAGTGATTAGTGCCAAAATAAGTAAACATCAATAAAAATTAAAAAGCCGTGTTACGTTTGTCGTGTCTTCAACCCAAAAATAAAATCAAATTTATTCATTAATAAATCTAATAAAGAAAAATCACCAAAATAAATCTAATGAAAGAATAAGAATATATGCCACCAAAAACAAAAAAAGAACAAGAATATATGCTTTAATTGAAAATTCCACGCATAATTATCACATAAAAGAACATGCTGATAAAATTAAAATTAGAATAAAATAAATAAAATGGAATCAATCCACATGTCAGATCACAGAACCGATTTCTCCGCAGATCAAACACATCACACATCACAAGCTGTTGTAAACTGAAATCCGCAATAAAATTATCATAATAAGCTATCAATTTGGGAAAAACTCAATCGAAACACCTAAATCAGATCTGAAATCGCCACGATTTATTTATTTATTTTAAATATTAAAAAAACACCGTTCAAGTTAAACGATCAGATCAAATACGAAACCAGCTCAGAAATTTCGATGCGACTAAATTCAACAAAAAAAAAAACACTCGAAATTCGCGGATTTAGTTATTGATGCGTGAGAACAAATCGGATAACGAAAAAAGGAAGAGCGAAATTAGAGAAAAAAACGGACCATGGGATGACGTTGTTGTTGTGATCGTTGGAGAGAGCTAGGGTGAAGGAGAGGATATAGGAGCGCGTGGGAGTGATGGAGGGTTCTGAGAGGAAATGGGAGAATGAGAAATTTGGGAATGGGGAACTGTGGTGGAGCGTCACAAAATTATTAATATCCGCAGCGCATGCCTTTTCTTTCTTTCTTTCTTTTCGATGGCCCATTGGGCCGAATTGGAGCTTGAGGGCCCAATTGTGTTGTCCCGTACCTTAAATTTCACGGTCTCTCTCCCTTCCCCGACCAAATGTGTCGTCTCCTTACCTCGTTCCACCTAACATCCAATCTTTCCACCTCCTAAATTCTACCAAACATTATAATCTCAGGGTCCCAGATACTATATTTTGTCCATATTATATGGATTAAATTAATCAACTATATACACATTCTTACACAAATTTACTTTACAACCACGTCATATCATATTAATAAATAGAAATTTATTCAACACATTCTTCAGTCAAAAGTAAAATATGAATCCCTAAAGATATCAAGATTTATTTAAGGACTAATCTCTCCTTTTTTCCTATACACATGAATCTAAGAAATGAATCCTTTATCATACACTCGAAGGACAAAATTATTTGGCGATCATATTATATGAGTAAAAATATTTTAGACAATGTCAATGTAAAATATTCTTACATAAATATCCAATAAGACTTGACCATTTACCTTATTATTTTTATTCTTACATAAAAAACAATTTCAACTAAATTATTTTTATTCTATTTTAAGCATTCATAGAAATATTTATGTCACGTGATAAGTTTTTTAATCTACCAAATTTGTATAAACAGAATCAAAACGAGTTAATTAAAAGGAATATTTTATATTATAAAAAAGTAAGGATAATCCACGTAACTATCGCATAACTCAATGGTAAATTTCTCCAACACCCAAGCCTGTAGCAGTTGCTTCACTATATAATAAAACTTACTAGTTCATCACGCTAATTTACCTCAAATTACCACGACTCAGAAAGAGGGAGCTTTAACAACTGTTAATCATCACGCAAATCATGTGCATGAGGGCGTAAGCCACAGATTTTAATTTTTCTAATAACATTTGTTTATGTTGTAATCATGATTTTGGAGTTTATGACAAGGGATTCATTGCATGTGAGCTCCATTTGCATTTGCAACTTTATTTATTTTGATAAATATCTCGAAATTATTGTGGCGCCAATGTAATTATATAAAGCTTTGTAAAATCTCATGTCAGCTTCAGATCTTAAATACAGTTGATGTGTCGGACACAAGCATTGGTACAATGAAAAAGCAGTCAGAGACAGCTCGTCAACAATTATTAGCTTGCTCATGTTGAAAGGCCTGTAGCGTAGACAAAAACAACTACAGAAAGAATTTTTAATTCATTATAACAGATCAGCCAATAATCCTCCAAATTACTTCTCAAAAAGGTAGTATTAAATGCTTTTCGAATTCTCAAGATAGCAAAATACTTTTTACTTTCGTCACTTTTATAAAGCAATTAGAAGGATGCTGAAGTTGTGTTATAAACACACATAACACGATAGTATTGCTTAGAAATGCATCATAGTTCATCATGGATTCTTTGTTCTAAAGGAGCCTCTGCATTATTATGAACACGATTGCCTCTGACTTGATGAAGATTCAGGTCATCTGCAACAGCTTGGGGTCTTAGCTCTGCCTGTCCCACCATACCAGCTTTTATGGCCTCAGTAACCTTTCTTTGCAATGTAAGTAGTCCGATTCGCTTGGAAACAACATAAAGAACAGCAAGGGAGAACAACAAAAAACCAACCCCGATTATTACCCTATTCAAAGACATGTTGAGTTTTGTTAGCATTCAGGAAGGGCAAACTGGGTGGAGCATAAAATCCATTTATTTATTTTTCCTTTCTATACCTGTCTATGACATCTTGACGTTGCATTGTGGAGAGGAGATTTCGTGTTCTCATCAACAACGAGCGGTGCCCTTTATATTCACTTTCAGCCTTTTTTAACACACCAGTTGACTCATCTATATATCAAAGCAATTTTGCAAAACAAATATCCAGAACAAAGTTATTATTTCACACTCCTCATAATCATATTAATGAAAACAATTTCAGCATCTCAGTTCATCAAGACAAAGTCAAAACCAATACCATTGAACTAAAGTTTTAACAAGCACTCTAGCACAAACAGTGAACAGAGAAACTTCTTTACATTGTGCTTGCACATGCATCAAAGGGAAGGTAAAAGTGATAGCACAAGCTGAATTGCACAAAGTCAGATTCCTAGAAGAGAAAGCTATAATGCAGTCTATAATCTACTACACATAAGGAGCTATAGGTAATTCAAATTTCAAACCTGTATAACTATATCATTGTTATTCAGTAGACTAAAAAAATCAGGACATAGTTATTAGTGGTCAAAACTGATTAAAATATTTGGCTCCAAATTTAAAAAATTTGAACCTATGTTTTAAATAGCGCCACTTTAGTGCGCGATCTCACACCAAGTGCGGTTTGCGGCACCCAGCTGCTACTTCCGTGCCGCAACGCGACGGTTTCCGATAGCGGCCAGTGGCGGCGGTGCAGTTGGCAGCACAGTGCGGCACTATCGCGCCACTACATGGAAGAGAAGCCAGTTGCAGAGCTCCTCCGCCTTCAGCCGCCTCTCCAACTCCTCCCCGCCGTCCTTCCTCAGTGCGTTCAGCTCCACCAAGCCTCCGAACAGCCTCTCGCCGAAGATGGTCTTCGGCATCGTCGCGCTCCCCGTTCTCTCTCTCAACTCCTTCTCCCGCTCCGCGAAATCTCACGGCTCCTGATGCTTCGAACTGTGTTTTCTAAATTTGAATAAGTGGCTGAGATGCAATTTGGGACTGGAGACACGGATCGTGAAATCCAATCCATATAATTGCTTGCTCCAGCACTTTTTCTTGGGCCCTCGGCCCATGAAATGTAAAACAGACGTAGGCTTTTACTTCCAACATCCCCTATTTTGCTTCCTGCACCCCGAAAAAAGCCTCAGAGGGTATAATTTATTATAAGTATGGACTTCACAGTAGCGGCTTTATCGCTACCCACTATACCGCTATAGCGTTTTTGGGGTCGGCCGCTACCAACTGCTACCCGCTATTTAAAACTATGATTTGAACCGGATCATAGGTTAGCCTAACACCCTCTTGTTCTATACCATGTTCTTAATGGCCCAGAGGAACCCTTAACTGGTTAATAGGAAAATATGTAAAGTTACTAATGTTATTGGAACCGTATAAAATATCCACAAACAAACTCAATGCCAAACCAAACAAAAGCTCAAGCCTATTTATGGATGGAGTGGGATGATGCAAAGGAAGGTGAAAGAAAGTAAATGTTTTTAACAATTTTTTGTGTAATTTATATAAGGATCAATAAGAATCCCTCAAATTCCCTATAATATTTTTAAGCTTCGGTTCACTCTATAATTAACAACATCAAAGTATATTATGCATTATGGCTCTAAATTTTAGGCTGATTGAGCACACTTTCTACATATAAAATGATTCAAATCTGTCCATTATAACAAGTTCAAACTAACTGATGTCAAAGAAATTTAACAGGCTGCACGATTTTTCAACTTTATTTTCTTCAATATTCAGCGGGTGAGTCCTGACACAGCGGTAAAGTTGTGTCTTGGTGACTTGTTGGTCATGGATTCGAATCCAGAAACAGTCTCTTTGCATATGCAAGGGTAAGGCAACATACAATATCCCTCCCCCTTACTTTTGCATAGCGAGAAGCCTCTGCGCAATGAGGTACGTAGTTTTTTATTTTATTTTCTTCAATATTCAGATTCAAGAGTTGTTTTCATGGTTACTGAACTTGGGTCGTGGCTGGCAGGATTCTATTCTTAGATCTTATTTTGGTCCATTTATTCTTAATCTTTTGGAGGGGCAAGGTGGGGAAAGGGGGACAAAAAAAGAGAATCCAATGAAAGGAAAGAATAAATGCTAAAGGAAAGAACATCACACACATACAATTTAGCATCATCAGAGTAAGGCCACCCTAGAGATTTAAAAAAAAAAACATTGGCCAACCACCATTCAAAGGTCAAGCCCAAACAGGAAGGGTGAGAAACTTGAAAAGTTTCTGATAAGATTCAGGAGCCCACAGTGACTGATGTTAATGGCCCAATAGTGCAACAGTTAAGTCATGACCCCCAACATATGGAAGGTAAATTCCAGAAAAAAGGGGATGAGGGACACATGGAGACTTAGGGGGAGAGACAGTTGTGCTAAATGGAAAATGAGAGTGGCCCAAAAATAATCGAAGATGGGAAGTGGTTACAATGAGGGCAGGTATATGACTTAGGGAAAAGGAGAGAAGTTATACAGAACCAGTCTTAGGCTTGGGCGGGAAGTAGGCATCCATATGCTGCTTCTTGTGATCTTCCCATTCTTTTTTTCTTCGATATTCTGCTTGATTTCATTTTCTACTAATATACTTTGATTTTCACAATGTGAGGTTGATATAATCTCCTTTTATATCAATATTCTTCTGGTCAGTATCAGTTTTACCATAGTGCTCTGTTCATATTATGTTAATTTGAAACTCATTAGATACAACCTTCTTTCTCCAATCTAACTGACTTATTTGGCCAGCTTAAAATTATTCTATACATTTTTATTAGTCTTCAGATAAATTTCACATTCACTAAAAAGAAACATGATGTAATACCATTTGAAATTGAAGTACAGATAGAAAGATAAAAGATCCATCATCAATGTAGACAGGGAGAGAGGGAGGAAAAAGTACCTACCAAGAGTCATAAGTGTGCTTGTGTTTCTTTCAACCTCCTAATCAAAGCAGAGATATAATGAGTATGATAATCAACACATCAAAGACAGAGAGCACAAAGAAATATTAAGTTTCGAAAAGAAAGAGACCTAACTACGAACCTGAACCATCAATTGACGAGTACGACGAAGGCTTTCCGTGATGCTCTCTGCAGCGGATGTCATTCCAGCTTTTGTCCTGGAAGATCACAAATTAAAGGACAAAAATACTTCATCCTGGCATCATGCCAACTGATTTTTCCAATGAAATAGCACTAAATGATTAGAAAAAAAATGCAAAGCATAATTTGAACCCAGCCAAGACATACTGTAAATTGCGTCTGCGAACTGTGGACTCTTCTCCGCCACCCAGAAGTAGTTCTCTCTGCATCATATCGAAACAGAATAAGTCACATAGCACAATTTAAAGAAACACAAATCACACTAGTTCATGATCACATTCACAGTATAACAGGTTTGCTGTCAATATATTCCAAATAACATCAGAAAAAGTTAAATAAGAAAGTAAGTATATTGCCTCCTCCTGAGCAGCTTTCCTCAAGTTAGCCTTCGCTTGCAGATTGGCATTCCGCAGATTTAACCGCAAACTATTTAAAAAAAAAAAAAGAAAGCACTATCAAAAGAAATTGCATACATAATATAACTCATAATTCACCAGTATTTTAAATCAATGTGGTATTGTTGAATCCAAAAGTAAGAAAGAAAGAAATAAGATATAAATTTCCATTTAAGAGCAAAAGTGGAGAGAGTGGGTGTACTTTTGAGTTAGGGTTTTCCAAGATTGAAGCAAGGCACGAGTGGATTGGAGCTCTGGCTCAGAGGGCAACTGAGGAGCGAGAAGATCGAGGGTGAAGAGGAAGGAAGAAAGGAGAGCCAAGCCATCCTGAGCGATCCCATTCAATCTGGCGAGCGAATTATTCTCCTCTTTTGCTCTTCCTGATTTCCCGTACTCTGCGATTGCCTGAATGTGCTCTTGCGTTTTCTTGTATGTTTCATCCCATTCCTTCTTCACCTTTTCAACCTCCTCCACAACCTTGTCCATCACCGATTTTGATCCAAGCATAAGGCAAGGGTTTTCGTAACCACCGTGGAAAAATAAGACTCACCCTATTAATTTAAGGATTCTGCGCCTTTTGTTCAACTTGAAAACAAACAGACTGCGGTTACTGTATCTCTGCTTAAAAACGGGTTCCCCTTGTTTTCATCAACTCATTATTCGTGCGGAAAAGGTTTTGTTTTGTTTGTTTGATTTTAGGAAGAGAGAGGACTGAGGAGAGTGTAATAATTGTTATCATTCAAAACAAACGTTATTTATTGTGTTCTTACAAACTAAAATGAGAGTATGTATCAAATCTAAGTACTAAAATATTAGCAAATAATTAAATTTAAGGCATAAAATAAATAAGTTGTTAAATTTAAAGCAAAATCAAAAAATAAATTGTTAACATGTAGATAATATGTGATAATTGTTAGATATTACTATAAATGTAATATAAGTATAGCTATTTGAGTTAGGCTTAATTACATTTTTTACTCAATTTTTTAATTGCATTTTACCCTTAATTCTTAAGAAACTCGTGAACATTACACTTTCATTTATGCATTAATTAAGATAAAAGTTGAGTGTAAAATTGGTAAAAAATAAAAAAAATTAAGGATAAAATTCGTTTAACAAAGTAAAAAATACATCAAAAAATTAAAAATTAGAGGTAAATTTTGTAAAAAAAAAAAAGTTAAGCATAAAAAGTGCAATCATATTAATAGTAAAATGATAAAGGGTAAAATTAGCAGGATTTTTAAAAATTGGAGATAAATGTGCCAAATTAAAAAATTGAGGATAAAATTCATCAAAAATTAAAAAGTTGAGGATAACAAGTGCAATTAAGTCTTTGGGTTAACATAGAAAACTAACTATATACATAATTTCTTGTATTTTTATAAATTAAGGAACAAAATTTTAAATTTTCATCTTTTAACAACATAACTACTGTCAGTGTCTAACAAATTTAAGGATATAAACAAGTATTTATTCAAATGAAAATTTAATCCTTGAATTTTATGAAAATTTAGTAAGAAAAAAAATTCAAAAATAAAAAATTAATCCAATAAACTAAAAAAATAATCTAGTAAAAAATAACAAATTAGTCCAATTAACTTAACAACATTGTACATACAAGAATAAGATGGCATACAATGACCCTTCTTCATATTTTAGCATAACGAGAAACCTTGAGACATTGACGTGCATTATGTTTTTAAGCTTGTGAGTTGTGTCTCTTATAATTAAGTTTTTTGACTTTTATAATAATTAAGTTTTTTGTTTCTGTAATATGTATGGTAAGATAAGATCACTAACTTTTAATAATAATTGGTTTTTTGGTTTAACAGTCATATGCAGGGTATTTCTAATTGGTTGATAGTATAAAAATTTCTTATTTTCTTACTTTATACACTTTTACACCTAGGAGTTAAATCCTTTGCAATTCTATTTGGTTTGTGTGCCTTGTGTATTGTATACTTGATACTTTGTAGTGGTTCTTTACTGGTGCTGCTGTGTTCTGTTAACTATATGGCTCTCCTGTGTGTCATATGTAGTGTCGTTGCTGGAGAAATATCGATGGGTGGATTTAATGAAAATAGTTCCGCCACAAGGAATAGGGACATGATAGGAAGATGACAAGTGAATGTGATCTTTGACTTTTTCATTGATGATATGAACTTCTTGTTTTCTGAGAGACTTTATATTCAACTCAACATGGATTAGCCAGTAGTTTGCTGAATATATTAATATAAGTTAGGATTGGATGGGATGTTGACCATTCAAACCATACTTTTGTGCTTCCTTAAAACTACGTTGCATCGTTTTCAAGAAACACTGACACGTCTTCAAGAAAAATAATAACAAGTTGAGATGTATTTCATTGTGGTGGTGGGTTTGAAAAATGCACCTGTGTTTTGTTAGTGTCCCTTTTCCCCTTCCACCCATCTTTGTGATGGACTGCCTGTCATTTGTGAAGTATACTTTTTTACTTATTGCATTTTATGCCAACCCTTTATTTCAATTCCTCATATTAAGTAGAACTCAGGTAAAAGAAATACAGTTCATCACAAGAAAAGGAATGAATTTTGGTAACAAAAGTAATGGAATTTGCTTGCGTATCAGCTTGCTATAGTTTAAGTTTTGCATATTGGAGAAGTAATGAGGAGCCCAACAAGATAACACATTATTTTAAATGCTTTACTTTATAATCTATGTGAGCAATGTGGTTATTGTAACCATTGAGGAAACAAGTACCAGTTGCTATGTATACATGTCTCACTATTTCATCCTTTTCTACTGGGCTAAATAACTTCATTTGGTATCTAGATTCATCATTAATGGGTATATATTTTGAAGATTTCTGTTCTTGTAGTTATATAAAACCAGATAGATTTCTAACTAAGTGTATGTTTGGTTTGGCATTAGAGAATTGATTATGGGTTTAAAATTAATTTTAGATTGAATTTTACATGTTTGGTTTCATGTTGCAGAAGATTTCAAAATTGATTCTAGATCCATAATTGATTTTGAGTTGAAACAACTTTGAGTAATTTTTGTATTGGATAAGAAAATTTATACTAAATTTTACTCGTAACTTGATTCTATAATGAAAACATCCAAACATAAATCACGTTATTTCAAATCAATTTTAACTAAAATTTTATTCAAAATTAATTTTGTCAACGCTCATTCAAACACGCACTAAGCAAATTAGAATTCATATTTAAATTCTGTTTGTGTAAATTAAAGGCTGCCAAAGTCTCTGGAGTAAGAACGAATTACATGCAGGTTCCCAGAAGAAACACAACCTGGCCTGACACCATGTAAAGATGTAGCAAAGAGACTAATAGATTTGGGCCTTGTCTTTACACCAATTCAAGATGCCGTGAGAGAAGCAGTGGAGAGCCTTTTAGCTAAAGGCTTCCTGCAGCGCACACCCTCACAGAGTTAGTATTTAGATTTCATTTAGTTTTTCTCTTTGGCAAAAATAACCACTGTTTTATTTTTTCTTCTTCTTTGGTACAAGGTAGAAGTAATAATGAATGTAATTATGCCAATTTTATTAAGGTAGAAGTAGAGTAATTAATCTCTTATTTTTGTTATATTTATCGCCTTCCTTTGGAAAGTAACATTCATGATCACTTTTGCTGTATCACTTACCAAGTTGTCCTGACATGGTATTGTCGTGACTTGTGACTATGTTCATTTTATGATCAAGACTTATGGTTGAGACTTGAATTCTTTCAGGTAAAAATGTGTGTTGAGTGAAAAATGGGGTTGTAGGTATCTTTGATTTGAATTAAAGTATCTCGTAACCAATTTCAAAATTAAAGATAGATATACTCCTACTTCACTTGATATACTTCAAGTCTTCAAATTGAGAGGATCCGAATCCAAGGAAAACTGTTCTCAATTGTTTTTTACAGCTCCAAAACCATATGAAATTCAACAGGAACCTGGCTCTATGCATATAATATAAATAGAGAATATTATATACTCAGACTTTGTTTTAATCAATTAAAGAAGTAGTTTTTTTGCTCTAGAATACAAAGAAATAGGCAAAATGTTATAGAAAAACATCACATGATGTCAAATTTGCATTTAAAGTGAAACATTTAACTGATCACAAAGAATCTGGGAGTTCTTTTTCTCTTCCATGTTTCCAAGAAATTTGCAATAAAGACATATCCTATATTTTTGTTAAGATGGTTGTAACTTGTAGGGCCTTGAGAATGACTACGTATAGTCTAGACAATCCCCTGTGGAAAAATCATACTCAAGTTGGAACTCATGGACTTGTTATGTGCGTTTGCATTCAATTCAAGATGTAGCTTGTAATTGAAATGTTCGCAAGTGTTTTTGCCAGATCAGCATGCGGTTTACAATAATATATGTTGCAACCTTCCCTTTTTTGGGTGTTAGCATGTTGACAATGGAAGTCTCTTAAATACAGTATTCATTGATTATATTATATAAAATACTTCACGGTCAACTCCTCTTTATCAAGAGTCTTTCAAGTTATTTTAGCATAGATAATGTAGATATAAGGTTGACCTAATGGTTAAAAAATAAAGGAAAAAAGGTTGTGAATTTAAATTTTCTCAGTTGATATTTTTAACAAAATTAATAGACCAACATTTATTGATAAATATATTTTTAGCATAGATAATAACATTGACAACCAACCATTAAACTTGAGGGATTTTGTAGCGTTCACTTATATTTTGACAATAACAAGGGTGGATTCTTCAACCATTATTCCATTAAATCAAGTTGCTATAGATACATAAGCGATAAATAGTTTGTCACAAAGGATTTTTGCTTAATTCTTCAAATTGGTATGGCATCAATTAATCTTCTCTTATTTAAACGTTTTAGGAGCATCCTAACATCAAATTACAATTAATTCTTCATATATCTTTGGTCTTTGAGCTTTGATAATGAACTCAAAGCAATAACTCTTTAAAGGAGACATTATATATAATAGAAAACTGTCATTACCGATCAAATCTCTCGAGCAAACAAATTATTGCTAAAAAATAATATGGGTTTCCAAGATAATATATTTAAGATGTGTGAGCTTGTGAACGAGATCCGCAGATAGTGCTCAAGTAACAAGCAAGCTATGAATAAACGCCATTCTCAACTTGAAGGTGCTACAATTTCCCTACTATTAAGGTGCAGATCACAAGGAATATTATATTACATTCTTTGAACGTCCACAACGGCGCTTCACAATGACCAATGTTCATGTTCAACTAGAAACATGTACAGAACGTGGAAGTATTATCCCTCCTTGGATCTGTATATCATTAAATTTCACTATTGGTAACCTTAAATGACACAAATATTTCCCCTCCTCTGTTCACTTGTACCTCTTGTTCCTTTCTCTTCTAATCCATCATGGGAAATGAGGCTCATGACCAACAATACTCCAAAAAATTGCAAGCATATGGGGACAGCCAAAAGCACAAGCTGCTGAAGTCAATTATGCTAGTCATGATCACCAACCTTGTCACCATTTACATCTTCACTGGTCCAATAAGTTTTTTGTACCACTCTTCTCCGAGTCCTCCCGACTCGAAATCTATCTTGAAGGAACTCAACTCCACCAAAGCTCAGCTTGCTGCTACTCACTCACTCTTGTCTGAACTGCACCATAAACTTAACTCCTCTAACTTACTTGTCCAGGCACTGCTCATTGATCTCACGCGCCAACAAGAAAAGCAATCCAACGGTGCTGATCAGAATCAAGTGAGTTTGAAGGTAGGGGGTGATGAGCTCAGTTTCGCACTTGGCCCTCACAAGCTCCCTTTTGGGTACTCACCAAGGATAGGATCAGATGAGATTCACACACCTGTTGGTGCATCATGCATGAGGCTCCATGAGGAGTTAAACCAATATATGGCATATGAGATTGGAGGGGAGTGCCCTATGGATGATGTTCTTGCACAAAGGCTCATGCTCAAAGGTTGTGAACCGCTCCCTCGAAGGAGATGCCGCCCCAAGTCTCCCACAAATTATGTGGAGCCGACACCTTTGCCTGAGAGCCTTTGGACTACCCCACCAGACACTAGCATTGTTTGGGATGCTTATGCTTGCAAAAGTTACCAGTGTCTCATTGACAGAAAGAATAAGCCAGGCTCTTATGACTGTAAGAATTGCTTTGATTTGCAAGGTGAAGAGAAGAGTAAGTGGATCTTCGATGATGGTGGACTTGATTTTGCAATAGACCAAGTTCTTGCAACAAAAGCGGCGGGGACGATTCGTGTTGGACTTGACATTGGTGGTGGAACTGGAACATTTGCTGCAAGGATGAGGGAAAGGAATGTGATCATCATCACAAGCACACTGAATTTGGATGGCCCTTTCAACAACATCATTGCATCAAGGGGTTTAGTGCCAATGCATATTAGTATCTCTCAAAGGTTTCCATTCTTTGACAACACACTGGATATTGTGCACTCCATGGATGTGTTGAGTAATTGGATACCAGACACTATGCTTGAGTTTGTACTATATGATGTATACAGGGTGTTGAGGCCAGGTGGTCTGTTCTGGCTTGACCATTTCTTTTGCTTTGGGTCACAACTCAACAAAACTTACATGCCAATGTTGGATCGAATTGGATTCAATAGATTGAGGTGGCATGTTGAAACCAAACTTAATCGTGGGGTTCACAAGAATGTATTGTACCTTTCAGCCTTAATGGAGAAACCAATGACTTAAGGTTAAGTGTATGAATGAATGCATAGGATAACTTAATGAAGATTTTTTTTTTTTTTTGAATTGTCATGTGAGAAAAGTGAAAGATCTTGACCAATTTAGAAGTTATTCTCTTTCTTGTAAACTTAGACTGTACTCTTAAGATTGATAGAACTCTCCTCCTCCTAATTTCTTGCATTGGTGGTGATAGTCGTGGGTTTCATAATTTTCCAAGCAAATTATGAGCAGCAAAGACAACAGAACTGATTAATGGAAATAAAGGTTTTGATACTTGGATATTTTATGCAACATCATTCGGTTAAAGCATTTGTTATCACTATAACCAAAATAAAAAAGTTGAGCTAGAAAACTTATGAGTAAATAAATGATAACACCTACATATGTAAAGGTGAAAATAGTAGTTTCTGAACTCGCAAGCATAGTTGTCCTAAATCACAATTGTGTTAAAGTAACTAGCAGATTTCTCATCCACGACCGATAACAACGTTAATATGATGGTTTGTCCCATGTATACGTTTTTTTTTAAAGCAAAAGGGTGCACAAAGGTAACAAGGCAGGGGAGACATCCCAACAACGTTGGCACCCCTGCCCCTACCTCAACTCTGCCGCACCACATAAATATATATAAAAAAGGGAAAGGATTAACAAGCATGGGGGACATCAACCAAAACCCATGAGAGAAAACTCAACACTAAGAGAATCTGTAGTTGGGAAGGTCCAGCCTATTCCTAAAAAAGTTTTCTCTAATGAAATGAGGAAGAGAATCCCACCAAACAACATTCTGTACTCTAAGACCATGGAAGGCAAGCCTATCTGCACAAGTGTTGCCTTCTCAGTATAAATGTGAGACATTAAAATTCATCTTTTGAGTGAGAGTTAGACAATTAGCCGCAACTCTCAAACAATAAGAAAAGTTGTCCTGAATCATGATTGGTATTCTACTAGGAATCTAGGACAACTAAAGATTCCTCTCATGTGGCTTTATCTCATCTTTTAAGTATACATTTGCTAGGGAAGATAATTAACTGGCGTTGTTTAGCAACTTGATCATATATTAGTTACCATTGCTTTTACTTGGTAACGTGTAAAGACAGTAACAAATTTCAACTTGGTTGTTAAGTGCTTACAGGTTTTATTTATAATTAACTGACTTGCATAATCAGGAAAACATGTGATGCCACCTATTTACAAATTAGTTAAATATTCTTTACTAGAAGTGAAAACTTATTTATTATACTTTTGTTGTTTATTGATAATTTAAAAGGTTTGAACTCATTTAAAAAGTGAGAAATCATGCCCATATCAAAACCGTTTATACTTTATATTCTACATGCTCCATATCAAAACCTATATTCAATATACATTTCACATCTTCAGAGGGAGAGAAAGAAGGAAAAGAAATGATAGTCAAGGAAATGTGAACAATGCTACCACAGTTATACTCTCAAGCTCACAGCCACAAACTCTAAATTCCACAATTTCTACTTTTCTGTGTTTTGGCCAAGAAATACTAATAAACAAGCCTCTCTTGACTTCAATCTTGAGAAAAAAGACTAACTTAACTAACTAGGTTCAATTTTTGAATATGTTCTGCACTTGAACCAATGGACTCATTGCTGTAAGATTGGTCCTGATGGGAACTCACTATACTTACCTCCTGATATCTATGACTAGATGTTGTGGATGCTACTGATTCAGATGTTAGGTGCATACCAACAGACTGCAACATGTCTTCAATTTCTTTAACAACATCACTCATTGCGGGCCTGTCAACTCCTGAATCTTCAACACACTCCATTGCAAGGTCCACAAACTTCTCAAAACCCTCCAGTGTACCTGAACAGATGGCCGGGTCAATAATTTCGTGAAGACCATACAAGTCTTTTGTCTTATCTATTGTACTCCTGACCACTTTCACAATGTATTTCCCTCGTTCTATTGGCTTTCTTGCAGTAATCAGCTCTAGTATTAGCACTCCAAAACTATAGACATCACTCTTTTCAGTCAACTTCTGACTAGTATAATAATCTGGATCCAAGTAGCCCTACATTAACAAAATGAATCTGTTCTCATCAGTCATCACTAAAATTTTGAAAACTAGATTTTGCTCCAGACAGATGATGTGTTCCTTGTCTTGGTATGTGTTGCACATGAAACAGCTTAGATGCTTACATAAAATCATGAAAATTCTCAATACAGAAAAAAAATTTAGAATGAAAACTATTTTAAAACTCTGCAAAAGCATGGAATCAATCATTTTCTACCTCCACTAGTTTGAAAAATAAGATGCCACCTTCCCATTAGTAATCTTTCCATTTTAAAGAAAAATGCATAGAAGACATATACAAACCATTGTTCCTTTAACTTGAGTGCTGACGTAATCTTTTTCATCATCTAAGATAGACTTGGAGAGACCAAAATCAGCAACTTTTGCAGTATAGTTTTCATTCAGCAAAATGTTGTTTGATTTGATGTCCCTGTGTATAATAGGGGGATCAGCATGTTCATGAAGATAAGCCAAACCCCTGGCAGCACCAAGGGCTACTTTCAGCCTTCTACTCCAGCTCAACACAATTCCAGATTTCCCTGCATAGATTATACGCATGTTATTAATTATTAGGTACAATAAATATTATGAATTTGACATATCTCATCAAGCAACCATTTCCAGATTTGAAAGTCATAATTATAAGAAACATTGGAACTAGAATTTTAGTATGTTTATCTTTCAGAAACAGATATTGTGTAGTGCTTTGCCAATGTGCTAAGTGGTCACACTTAGGAAACTGAATGGTGACTGGTGACTACTGGCCAAAAGATGGATGTAAATGTAAATAATCCAATTAAATTAGTTAAAAATTCCAAACAGATAGTAATATCTGCTGTAGATATATATAAATACCTGTGAGAGCATCCTTCAAAGTTCCATTTGGAACAAACTCATAAACCAGCATTTGTTCTTCTCGTTCAAAGCAGAATCCCACAAGGCTAACCAGATTCTTGTGGTGGACCCTTGAAAGGAGTTCAATTTCAGCTTTGAATTCTAGCCCTCCCTGCTTTGATTCTCTTTGAGCTCGTTTTATGGCTACCACTTGCCCACTGGGAAGACTTCCCCGATAAACCTGTGAACATTTACTTATTAGTCTATTGTTAGAAGTATATAGTTAAATTTCTGTCAACAAATGTTACATTTATTAAAATGTTCATATAAAATTTGTTGCTAATAAATGACTAGCACGTCTGTGTTTCTGCCAGGTGTTTCTAAATCATACTTATACACTATTATGAAAAAGAGTATAGGGTGAGAAGCCTTCAAGGCATACTACAAAAAAAATGGAACAGTCAATTAATATATATATATATATATATATTTTTTTTTTTCTTTTCTTTTCTATTTTAATTTTTTGGTCCAAAAAAACAATTCAACTGATAGGAAATACTTAGTGAACCGTTGAGAACAAATATCAGGTAAGAACTATTCTCATGAGAACAAGAAATCATGACCAGTCATGTATGGTTGTATGATTAAACTTTGATATTCTTATATGGATAGTTCTCATCCGTCCTTTATGTTTGTACATATGTATAAATCACAACAGTGCATTAGAGCTAACAAGAAACATTCAAGACCTTTCCATAACCCCCTGATCCAATATCATTGTCTTGAGAGAAGTTGTTTGTGTATTTCTTAATTTCTTTAAATGAAAACCGCCTTGCTGCTTTTAACTGAGGAGTGCCACAGTTGCTTTTATTTGGATCCCAGTTTCCTGCATTTTGTGTAAATTAATATTAATCAACAGAATTCCATATAACTCTAGGAACTGAGTTTATAATCATTTACCAAAAGGATTGCTTCGAGAAATGGCTCTTTCTGCCCTTCTCTTCTGGCGGAAAGCATAAACACCTGCAAGGACTAATAACACAAGCATAACGGAAGAACCACCAACTGCTGCGCGAATAATTAAGTCTGTGCTTGATGAATTTGTTGACTCCTTAGGTCCTTTATTACGAGAAAGATAGACAAATTAGTATTATTATTTCTGTCTCTAGGAAATGGGGTGAAAAAGTTAGTAGTGTAGTTACCATCACCTTGGTTTCCTGTAATAAAATTATATGGACTAGTAGTACTTAGGTTGCCAAGAATAGAGCTTATTGTAGATTTGTCTTGTCGGTCAAAACGATCTTGGCCTCGTGGGAAAATTTGTATGGTATACTCAAAACTATGAAATGGATCTGAAATGATTAAAGAAACTGAATCCACGGGTAGATCGTGAGATTGAAATTCTTTCAAAAGATTTTTCTCCAGGGATGTTGTGTTTCTCCATTCAAAATATGAGGGTGCTCTGACAGTCAAAGTTCCTGTAATTGGATATCCACATTTGCACTTGGGACTGAGAATCTGATCTAGATTGCAACTATCAGGTGGACATTTATTTTGTGGTTCTGTATCTAAGATGTTGTGTTTTTTGCAGTAACTCCTTTCCATAGCTCCTGTTTCTGTACAAATGGGGTTGGACTCAAGTCTGCAGACAAAAGTGCAATCAATACTTGAGCCATGTAGAGGGGCTAAAAAACAAAGACTTGTAAATAATGAATCTTATGCTTGAAAAGAAACTAAACTTGTTTGAAGTGACAAAATAACCTATGAATGCAAGAAATACAGAAAAAGGCCAGAATCATGAACAGGTATGGCTTACATTATCGTGATATTCTCCGGGAGATCATTTTGTTGCTCAAGGTCCTGAATTGAATTTGACTTCAAATTAATAAGTTTCAGTTGTTTTGTGTAGTTGGTACCAATATCCAAGGTTCCACCAAGGTTGTTGTTGTTTAGCACACTATAAATATGTTAAATGTTAGAGCATTTATGATGTAGTATATTACTAAACAATAATGAATGTGTAACCACTTTATTTTTTGTTTCTGAAAGTGGAGACTGTAAGATTAATCATTGAGACAGGTAACTCACACATTTTGTAAATAGGCAAGGCTAAATAAATTAACTGGAATGTTTCCGTTAAGGTCCACACTCTCCATTTGTCTGTCAAACAACGACCAAACAATATTGAATTGTTGAAACCAGATAAATAGAGAACTCAAGGGTGAAACAAGTGCAAAAGAAAGACATACAATGTTGTTAAATTCTTCAGATTTGAAAGCCACAGTGGAAAATCTGATTTATCAAAGCTATTGTTGCTCAAATCCCTTCAACACAGATTTTGAAGAATTTATTCATTGTCACACAAGAAACATTCACTACAAATGAGAGAGGTTGAGTTATAATATTACAACTGTCATAGACAAACGCTTTGTTACTTACAAGTATTTTAGGGAGTTCATCCCAGTAAGGTTTGGCAGGGCACCTTGCAGCTTATTGTTGGACAACAACCTGAAAAAGTGAAAAGTATAAAAGGAAAAATCTTGCCGTAAAAAGAAGAATAAAACTCTAGTTGGTACATTGTAATTTATGTGCTTACAGGTCTGTGACATTGGTAAGGTTGCTGAGGGTCTGGGGCACATATCCATTCAATGAATTATTTTCAAAGCGTCTGTTAGCAACAAAAATATATTTAAGCCAAAAAGCATCAAGCAAATTCTGCCAATGAATTTGTTTGAGGATGTAATATGGTCAATTAGTCACTCACACCAGCGTCAGACTTTTAACTAGTCCAAGCGTTTCTGGAATGCTTCCAACTAGTTTATTGCTGTAAAATATCCTGCCAGGAAAGATATTCCAGAGTACATTAGAAAATGTGTTGTCACATACACACATATAAAATAGGGTAGATCTCAATTAAACTCGAGAATTTCTTTTCTATCAACCATTCATCATTAGAAGATAGACAGTAAGAAGACTGTCTAAACATGTAAGTGTCTGCATGTGTGTTCAGTTTTACAATATCACATTTAGTGTAAATTTTCACTACGGTCACATTAAGTTTCTGACAAGTGACAAGTGAGTTTTATTGGCAAGTTTCAACCAAAATTCCATACCTGTGACCTGTACAATTAATTATATGAAAGTGGAAAATTCTGCATACTGGCTCAATCATATTCAACTACAAACGCAAATAATAAGAACAACTCTTACACATGTATCAGATTCATTTTCGAGCTAAAAAGTTTTGGAGGAATTTCTCCTGAAAGCCTATTCTTCCCAAGATGACTGCAGACAATATTAGAAATATGTTGGATAGATTTTTTATCACGTTAAGAAAATTCACTGATACAGAAAAACTGGCAGCTGAAGAAAATTGACGTACAAGTGCAGTGTTTTGTGCAACATATCAAGACCAGAGGTAGTGCCACTAGATACTGGGATGGATCCATCAAGCTGATTGTCAGCTAAATCTAGCCAAGTAAGATTTGACAGATTGCCAATAGAAGGTGGAATTGGTCCAACAAAATTGTTGGAGTTTAAAGATCTGCAATAGGAAGTTGTTGATTTAGAGTATTAACCAAGAATTAAACAGACACCAAAAGGGTGTTATTTGAATTGATTCACAAAAAAAAAAAAAAAAATGAAACAGTAAAAAGTATGCGTACAAGAAAACAAGCTGTTGTAGAAATCCTATTTCATCTGGAATACGACCAGTAAAACCACAACCAACTAGAACTCTGCAAGATGAATGAAAAAGTACTGCTTTTGTTAGAATTGTTTCATTATCATGTTCATGATACGGCTATAATCTTTTGTTTTATTTTTTTAGTGTTGTTGGTATCGAATTATAAACTTGACAATAATCAATAATATTACTTACAATTTTGATAGCTTCTTCAAGTTTCCAATTTCTTGTGGAAGTGATCCTGTGAGGCCCCTGTTGTGTGAGAAATCCCTGTAGAAGGAGAAAACAATTAGGAAAGAAACAGTAACCTATTCATAAAAATTGGTCTCCAGTTTAACACAAACCAAGGAAATTATGATTCATTTGGATACTTTTCTAATCACAGCCTAACATAAGCTCGTGGCTTTTACAAACTTTTTTTTTGTGCCTTAGTAAACTAAGAATCTCCAATATTTCCAATAACTTGCAATAGATTTAACTTCAAAGGCTTACAGTATCTCCAACTCAGAAAGTGATCCAATATCTCCTGAAAGCTGGCCAGTCAAACCAATATCGGGTAATGATCTGAAGCACTAGGCAACAGGTTATAGTCTCTCAAAAATACAGATTAATTCAGAAAAAAAAGAGAGTAAAGAAGACGGAGATAATCAGAAGAAACCTTACATGGAAATAACACGTGAGTTTTTGCACTTAATGCCTTCCCAATCCTTGCAAGGATCTGAACCCTCCCAATTGGGAGTTGGACTTTGCCAAGAACCTCTTAGAGACTTTAGGACTACAACTGCATAAGAATTTTACGTTGAAAAGTATCAAATCATATATTTCAGTCATTGAAGTCTTCAATCTTAACACAAACAAGTATCCAAACATTTGATTATTAAACTTGGACATGCATGCAGAAGGTTAAGACTTGATCATATAATGAAGACTTCTCAGTTCTCTCTATTGCATGAAGAATCATGCTTCTTTTGCTTGTTTCTTAATGTAAAGACATGATTTATGAAGATAAGTGTATGATCACAGAACACATAGTCAAAACAGAACTTACAATCACTGTTAGCATCTTGTGCTACTGCAAGCAACAAAAAGTTGAAGGAAAAGACTAGTAGTATCAGTATTATTCTTTCACCCATGATCAACTTAAAGTAGAAGTCTAAAGTCTTGCCACAACTCTCATAATAACTCTTTAGTGTTGAATTAACAAAATTCTATTCTTTATTATCATCCACTCACCTTCTTATCCACTTATAGGAAAGTTGATGACAAACGCAATATTGATTTGAAGTTTTCATTTTCCTTCTTCCTATTTTGTCATACCGAGTTGTTGTGCAATCGAGGAGGTAAACACCGGGAAGATTATACCAATGGATAATGAGTAACCACAAAAGTGAATTTGACATCACACTTTAACCCAAAACCTTAAGGCTCAGGTTTATGGATTTTGCCTTTACTTATATGGTGTTCAACTTTCTTATTCGTACACAATATGAAATTTCACCTCACACTTTTACTCTAACACGAGTCAATGTCCCTTGATTGAATGATATGATTGGAAATACTACACAAATATCGTTATTGTTGAAAAGAGAGGGAGAGATATTTTAGATATTATTATTCACTAAATGACATGCAATAAACACTTTAGAATTTTAATTAGAACCTGACATAATATATACTTTTAAATGACATACAGTAGTATAATTTAATTATCATTGTTGTTGATTAGTTATAAAATTTAGGTTTAAATAACTTTTAGGTTCTTATATATACCCAATTTTTGTTTTGAGTTTCTGATATATTAAAAGTTTTATTCTAAGTTCCTGTTCTCAATTAAGTAATGTTATGACATCATCTCAATGAGTAATATATATTTATCAGAAATATTTAAAATAATAAAATATTTATTAAAGACTCAAATAAAAATGGAGTATATATTAAGAATTTCAAATATATTTAAGCCTAAAATTTATAACAAAAATCAAGCTAATACATAACTATAAAATTTCTTACTTTAAAAGTATTGAAGGTTTAATAGGATGAGACAGTTAAATTGGCTGGTACAATCATAACTAATTAATAAAAATAATTTTCATTCAAAATGAAATAAGATTTTTTTTTTTTTAAAAAAAAAAGGCTAACAATTGAAGCATCTGTGAAAACAGCTTTGTTGACTTGTTTCACATGAATTGAGAGGATCATTTCCCGACACTGACATATTCTTGATTCATTAAAACCACAAGGTTAGTATAAGACAATCAAGTCACGGGTGTGATAGAATTAAATTCAACAATGAAATTGATATTATATCTGTAGTGTAGGAGGGAGGTTTCTGTCTCATAAAAAAAAAGGAGGAAGGCTTTTGTAATTTGTTTTTTCAAAATGAAAGTTCAAATTACTTATATAGTTGTGAATTTTCCTTCCTATTGTGTAAGATTTTGAATTTTATAAGGCCACTTCTAAATCAAAAAATATTTAAAGTAATTCTATTATAAACAAGTCAAATCAGAAATGTCTACTTGTTAAATTATTTTTAAGATTACGTTTAAAAATTGCTCATATTACACTTTAATATATTTTTGTAGGAAAACTTGTTTTCTATCGTTAGAAATATTGGTAAAAACATGTTTAACCCATTGAGTTGATGTGTCTAACCAGAAAACAAAATTTCTAATCGCAATCAAAATTTTTATTTTACTAATTTTTTTTGTTCACAGAATTTTTATTTTGCTGTTTTTGATTTTTTTAAAGCATTTTACTGTTTAGAAATGAATGAGAAATCTTATTTATACACAAGTTTATACGAGTGGAGACAGAAAGACTTGTCAGTATTAGAAGACCCTCAAATCCAAGTCTTCCTCAACCGTAGAAAATGTGAAATATAATAAATCAAACAGATGGCCAATTGGAGAAACAAAGGGCAAAGGCTAAATCCTCGTGCTTTGACCTTTTTAATCCCTACAATGAAATTGGGGAATTAGAGATTGTCTCTTACGTATTCTAATACTGATGTTATAACTAAAAAAGACTCTAAAAATGCAATACTTACAGATGAATCTATCAACGAATTGAAGAACCAAAAATGCATTATTTGTGTATCTAATATATGGGTGACACTATATATGCTTCATCCAGTAATTAATATCAATTTTTATTATGAGTTACAGATATAAAAATCTAATTTTCATTAACAATGATTAATTCTAAAAGTGCTTAAAATACTGCATCTACATGTAATTAAATTTGTTTCTTTTTAATTGATATTGTTCATCTTGTGAATTTCGTGAACCTTCTTTAACTTATAATTGATTATTTGAAACAAAGTTCTCATTGTATTAGGAGAAAAATATATTTATTAATAAAAACTAATTATTAATATTATGCACATATAAAAGAAATCATAATTTTATTAAAGTGAATTATTCTTTGATCCATGGAATAAGATGAGGTTGAATGTTTCCGCACCATTCTAAATTAGTATGTATAGTACTTGATGACTCCATTTGCAAGAAATAACTTCTGCTGCATAATTGATTGATTTGCACATTGACCGAGTCCGATTAATAGAACTTTTGGAACTGTAGACATCCACAGTAGCCTAATCTGAGGGTTACTTTATATGACTAATGTCTTCTGGATCTATAGCAATGTTTTGTCGTTGTTTGTAATCAAGGACAGTAGATAAGAATTAAAAGAACTTGACTAAGTCTAAAACTGTGAGCTAGGTTGCCCGTATATCAATCAATCAATCAATTCTTGGACTCTTTGAAAATTAAGTAGAAATAACTAGCTCGATGATACGATGAGAATGCATAGTGTCACCCATAATTTGTTCTACATTATATAGCACCACTCAAGTGGTCCAAGCATAAAGCAGTTCAAGTCCTTCTTTTAGGTTTCTAAAAAAAATAGTTACTTAGTTTAAGTATTTATATAACTTTTATCATTAGTAGTTTAGTAAACAACTAAAATGTATTTTTTTTCTCTTTGATAAATAGTATTTGAACCCTATAAAAGGAAAAATCAATTTTATTTTAAGTAAGACTCCTAATTTGTTTTTTTTTTATACTTTTATTAATTTTAAAAAAATCACTTCAAAATTAATTTTAGGCCTTAAAATATGTTAGGTTGGGCCTAGTTACCACTTATTCTGTTAATTATAACGTTTCTTTAATTCTTTATGATATGAGAATTGTTAGTAAAATATTCTTTAACGCACTCTATACATATTATTTTTATTGAAAGGGACTCTATACATAGTTAAAATCTATTGTAAGTGAATAAATGATGCGTACGTGAGACCATTATAAGAAGTGAAGTCCATATGATTTGTTGGTTTTACCTTAATTTCAACTAAATGTAAAGAGTGTTGAAGAGAGTGTGTTAGAAAAATTATTACTATAGCATTCCTTATCAAAGTATGCGGTTGCATTTAATTATTAGAACACTGAGAAGCTTCCATCATGATATCATGAATGAAAAGTACATAAACTTTATTTAAGTTTTCACCTAAAATGTTGAATGCCTGACATTCAAATTTCATATATATTACGCAATCCTGAGACTATACTAGCTAGCCAACTTGAACAGAAATCTTTTCCACAATATGTTCAAAAGCAATATATATGTTACACAATCCCAGCTAAAATGAGAAACTAAAAGTAAACAAGAATCTAACTAGGGACTTATCAAACTTCAGCTCTCTTGTTATGTACATTATTTGCACAAGTTACATTTGAGAAATTATTACATGGTTTGTGATCATGTGATCCTCACTATATAATCTCTTCTACATAGATTACATGATACATAGAGACTGGTCAAAACCACACTATACTGAACCATGCAATAATTTCTCCTACACAGACTCAATTTATGCACTTGGAAGTACCACACTTGAATCAAAGTATTCATTGTTGTAAGGATGCAGGGAACTTTTGGTTGCATTATTATAACTAGATGAAGTGGATGCTGATGCTGATGCTGAAACAATGGGGCTTGAACCAGCCAACTGCAACATGTTTTCAATTTCTTTAACCACATAATTCATTGTAGGCCTGTCAGAACTTGACTCTTCAACACACTGCATTGCAAGGTCCACAAACTTCTCAAAACCGCTCAGTGCTGTCCCGAGATCAATGGTTGGATCAAGAATTTCCTCAAGACCATAGAAGCCTTTTGTCTTGTCGATAGCACCCTTTACCACTTTCACAATATATTTCCCTCGCTCTATTGGCCTTCTTGCAGTTATCAGCTCCAACAATAGCACTCCAAAGCTATAAACATCACTTTTCTCAGTCAACTGTTGAGTCATATAATACTCTGGGTCCAAGTAGCCCTACATCAAAAACAAAAATCCATTGTCATCACTTGATTTTGATAAGATCAAAATAATTATTGAATATAAGATGCTACTGCAGACACATGTGGCATGTTAAATGTTAATATGGAAACCATATATTAATTGTGTTCCCCTTTAAAAAGTTTAGATGAGAATTTACGAACCATTGTTCCTTTGACTTGTGTGGTAATATAACCTTTTGCACCTTCACCCAAAGGCTTGGAGAGACCAAAATCAGATACTTTAGCATTCAAGCGCTCATCCAGTAAAATGTTAGTGGATTTGATGTCCCTGTGTATGATTGGAGGATTTGCTAGTTCATGCAGATAATCCAGCCCCCTCGCAGCACCAAGGGCTATTTTTAGCCTTCTAATCCAGTCCAATCTAATTCCAGACTTCCCTACACAGACCATAATAATCATGTGTTATTTGCCACTTCAAGGAAAAAAGAGAAGTTAATAATACCTTAAATATTTTTAAAACAAAAATGTTAATAATATACTTTTTATAATACAGTATGTTATTAGTCTATTCTTTTTAAAAAAGCCAATTCAAACTATAAATCTATAATAGTGCATGGAATTAAAAAAAATAAAAAAGGTAATAATGTGTGTATTAGTAAAAATTTATGATTGCACTTTCTAAATGATTCACAAAAAGTTCCCTTTCGAACGAAAGGAGAGATAGAATCAGAGACGATTCTCTAAAATTCTTTCTGCATATTTCTCAATGTGCCGACTATTCATGGAATGCTACAAGTATGTTTGTTTCAGTGTATTCTTTTTTTGTAAACAATTACTTTTTTAAAGCTCTTTCAAAACATTATTCAAAGAAAATGATTATTTATCTAAAAGAAATTAATTTAAACACACATTAATGAAGTTTAATTGTGAATAAACTTGTACCTGAAAGAGTATCCTTCAAAGTACCACTTGCAACATACTCATATATCAGCATTTGTTCTCCTTGGTCAAAGCAGAAACCGACAAGGCTAACAAGATTTTTATGGTGGACCCTTGATAGAAGTTCAATCTCAGTTTTGAACTCCAGCCCTCCTTGCATAGATTCCTTTTGAGCTCGCTTTACTGCAATTAGTTGTCCGTTGGGAAGAGTTCCCCGATAAACCTGCCAACAAATTCTTTAAGACACTTCCTAAATGTATATTAAGTGCTTAAGTAGTGTTACAGACAAAATGTCTCATTTTGTCTTCCTGAAAGAGTAACATAACTATATGGTATTGATGATAAGTTTGCAATTGCCGGAAGTACTAGGCCTACTAGAGGAACAAAAATGGAAGGATCTTCTGAAAATTTTATCACTATCTCTCTCTTTATTAATATTTACAATTTTTTTATAAGGGCTCGCCTATTTTAATATTTACAAAGAAAGAGAAAAATACAAAAAATATAGATGACAAGGTCTTGTGAAATTTTTCCATGAGAAGATTCACTCCCCATATTGGTTACAGTGTTATAGTTCTTTCTTAAAATTTAGCATTTCCATTAATTAACATGAAGCTTCCAAGTTTCAGTACATTATCCACAAAATATTTTGAAGGAAAAGTTTTCATTCTAAAAGAGAATCTGTAAATTAAAAAGTAAAAAGAAAAGAGAACACATAAGGCATAATTGATTATATAATCTTTTTACATCAGGCATATTATTAAGGAATAGTCTAAATACATAAGTGTTTTCATGCATAAGTTCTGATACGACCAACTAAACTACAATCAGATGCTGCAAACTGTGGAGGTGTGAATAGATGTGATTGCAGGCAATATATCTGAATATTGCTTAACTACTATAGAGAAATGAAGTAAACAAGAGGCATTCATTACCTTCCCATAACCGCCAGATCCTATATCATTGACTTGTGAAAAGTTTTTGGTGCAGTTCTGTATCTCTTCAAAACTGAAGCGCCTAGCTCCTTTCAACTGTGGGATGCTACTATTGCTGTCATGCGGATCCCATTGTTCTGCATTTTATGAAATCAAACATTCAAATAAACTCAACTCCACAAGGATTGCTATAAAGCAAGAGCTAAGTATACAGTTATCGTACCAAAAGGATTGCTATTCCCAGTTGATTTTTTGGTCTTTTTCTTCCAGCTGATAGCATACACACATGCAAGGAGTACTAATACCAACAGGGCAGCACCACCACCACCAGCTCCAGCGATGATGCCAGTATTTGAAGATTTTCTATTGGATGTCACAGGACCTTCTAATACTAAATGACAAGAAAGAAAAGTAGTCTTAAAATGGAGCACATACTATACTTAATTTCATTACTATGTAGAAACAAATTTACCTGAATTATCCACATAGTTTTCATACTCATCAGCAATAAAATAATAAGGTCCAAACATTGGAGGAGGCTTGTATGTTTGGTTGCTGAGAAGAAAGCCTATACCAGAAATCCCTGTTCGATTGAAACGATCTTGGCCTAATGGAAATATATTTAAAGTCAATTCAAGGTACTGATTTATGTTCTTCCTTGGATTGCTTAAAGAAATTGAATCCACAGGTTTCCTATGCAGTTGAAAAGACTCCATCAGAGAAGACTCCAAAGTTACAAAGATTGTCTTGTTTTCCAAGTCTGAGAAAGAAGGAGCTCTGAGAAATAAAGTTCCTGCATATGGGTATGCACATTTGCACTCGGGGCTTAATGTCTGATCTAAGCTGCAGGGAACAGGCACACAGTTATCTGGTGGTGTTGAATACGAGTCATTGGATTTTTTAATGGAGCAATAAGTTTTTGGAACTCCTGTCTCTTGGCAAATTGGATTATTCACAAGTCTGCACATAAACATGTATTTCAAAATCAACCTTGTAAACGAAGACTAGAAGGAAATATTGAAACTTATAAAAAGAAAATTTCTTTCTTCCTGTAGAAGTGATGAAAGCATCTATTATAATAATCATTATAGTTATGGCTTACATTATCTCCACTTTAGAGAAATCAATTTGTGGATCAAAATCTTCAATGAAATTAATCTGCAAATCAAGGAGATCCAGGTTGTTGCTGATGGAGGTGCCAATATCTAAAGTGCCATTTAGCTGGTTGTTTTTCAGCACCCTATGCATCACATTAAAAATTTACCTTGTATATCATTATGAAAAAAGCTGACCGGAATAATTACTTTCTTGTACTATATTCAAACTTTGAGCTAATCTTATCATTTATCACAACATGTCAAAAGAATACAGGTTAGCACTCACACTGTCTGCAACTGTTGCAGGCTGAACAAAGAAACAGGAATACGTCCTTGAAGTTTTGTATTCTCCATCATTCTGTCTTACAAAAGAAAATTATGAGAATTAAGGTGTTGAAATTAGAAACCTGTGTGAGAAAGTGAAAGCTGATAGATGAAAGAGTAGATAATGAAAGACATACATTGTCGTCAGAGCGGGAAGAGTTGGCAACCACGGTGGAAAGTCTGATTGATCAAAATTATTATTGCTCATATCTCTAATTTAATTAAGAAAGTTAGTCATTGTTACAAAAATTGTTATTAAGTTTGAATTAAAATTTACAAAATGATATATAGAAAATAAAAGTATCTTAGATAAATGATTTACAGGTAACTGAGGGAATTCATTCCAGTAAGGTTTGGGGGGGAACCAGACAGGTGGTTTTTGGACAGGAACCTGACAGACATGAAATTAAAATCTCCATCAATGTAATTAAAATTGATCAATATAGATATTAAAAACATATCTAAAAAAATAGTGAAATTTTGTTTGGTACATTAGTTCTCTACTTACAATTCCCTAACACTTGTAAGATTGTTGATGTTCAGAGGCACAGGTCCACTTAAAAAGTTATCATCAAAGCGCCTGCAGCCACACAATATTTCAAGACAAAAAGAAACATTAATTCTATTTACTAGTTTAAAGTTTGAGATATGGATACTCACACCACCTCCAGAGTCTTGACAAGACCAAGTGTAGATGGAATGCTGCCAGTAAATCGGTTGGATTCAAAAAGCCTGCCAACAAGATATTATTGTGAATTTAAAGTCATCATTTTCATGATCTTGACCTTGCCCTCCCTAGCCTTCTTGTTTTTACTTAAATCCTGCCACTGTCTCTTTTTCCCTTCATTGTTCAAATAAAGGCAACTACAGTTTGCCAACTTAATCAAAACAAGTGAGAAATATATTAGTTAGCCTTTTAAAACCAAAGAAAGAATTCATGTAACAGACCAATAGAGGGCCTTAATTATGCATTTGGATGAGCATTTGCAAACTTATTTTTTAATGATGTTGATTTTGGAAGTAGATTTGAAGTCAACTAATTTATATTTGGAAAGTTTTATTTCAAAAGTGTATAGCAAAACTAAGTGTCTGTTCATTTAAAATTCCAAAACCAAGTTTACACAATTTCGGATGCATGAGACCAGTTAAAAGCTTGATTTCCAATTAAAGGTGGTCTAATGGAGTTTCTAACATGAAACCGATCAGGCCTTAACATAATGTAGTGACAAGGTAAAATCCTATTGAATATCTTTGTAAATTTTACAATGGCAGTGTATGTATAAATTAAACTCTTTTTGCAAAACCACACTTCCCCCAAATCGCTAGTTCTCTATCTATGGTAATGGTATGACATGTGCCTTTTGTTGTTACAAGAGCTTTACACCCATGTAAACAAATTCCAGAAAATATCGGAATGGATCTTACACATGTATGAGAGACATTTCTGGGCTAAAAAGTTGAGAAGGAATGTTTCCTGAAAGTTTATTCTTCCCAAAATGGCTGTAAAAAATGGAACATATCAGATGGATTTTGTAGATATTAAGAAAATTACTGTGAAGAGAAAAATAAATAAATAAATAACGTCATCTTTTGCAAAAGGTATTTCACATACAAGTGCTTTGTATGGTGCATCATATCAAGACCAGGAGTAGTTCCATTAGATATGGGGATGGGCCCTTCAAGCTGATTTTCGGCTAAGTCTAGCCAATAAACATTTGAAAGATTACCAATGGCAGATGGAATTGTCCCAGTGAAACCATTAGAATTTAAAGATCTGCAATTGAAATCAACTTAATTTGTTATCTTAAACATATCGGTAGGATTAAGAATATAGGGACTGCAAAAACATATGAATATATGATACTCAAAACGTAGTCCAAATGGGAAGTACAAAAGGACTTGATTAAGCAAAATGAAGAGGCCTTGTGTGTGTGTGTATATATATATATATATATATATATATATATATATTTATCTTCTAAAATAAGGCAGACAACCCTTACAGGAAGACAAGCCGTTCTAGATTTCCAATTGTAAATGGGATAGGACCAGTGAAACCACAATTAATAAGAAGTCTGGAAAATAAAATAATAAGATGCACTGTTAGAGTTGTTTGTTCAAAAACTCAAACTTAATCACAATTGCGTTATTATCTTAAAAGTTCTTCACAACATTCAATACTGCCTTACAAGTTTCTCAGCTTTCTCAAGTTTCCAATGTCACTTGGAAGTGGTCCAGTTAATTTCTTATTGTAAGACAGATCCCTGCAAAGGAAAATATCAGTAACAAATTACAAAGTCACCACTTTATGAAAAACGGTTTTGTATACTCAAATCAGGGATGTTGTAAATGATAATGAAATGAAGACTTCATGCAATAATATAGATAGTGGCCAAACATAATTAGTTTTCAAGGTGCTTAGTCCTCAACACTATTTTGATATATATTCCACAAGTTCAGCAGACAAATTAAGATATTTGATCATTGACAAGCACCAAAGTAAAAAACTTACAAAATCAGCAGTTCAGATAGTGATCCAATATCTGAAGTAAGCTGGCCTGACAAATTCATGCTTGCTAATGATCTGAAATACTAGCGACAAAGTTAATCTCAAAGAAGCTAATTCAGGAGAAGGTAGCAATTTTGCAAGAAATTAAAACTTTAAAGTACATGGAGGTAATGCGTGAATTGGTACACTCAATTCCATCCCAACCAGCACCACAAGGATCTGCCCCTTCCCAATTAGGTGGTGTGTTCTGCCATTCATTCACTAGAGCCAGCAGAGCAGCGGCTGCATCAGAAATTAAAAAGCCAATCAAATACATAATGAATCTTCGTACAAAAATTGTTTACAGAAGGTAAGAGTGAATGTATTCAAATTTTTTCCCCAACTGAAAAAACAAGTTGAACATTTCTGATTTGGATATATATATATATATGTATGTATGTATGTATGTATGTACACCAAAAATGCCATTTGGATGATGAGAAAAAAAAAATTGATTAAAACTGAACTTACAATCCTGAGGTGATGTCTTTGTGAATACAATCAACAAATGAGTGAAAAAGAGTAGTATCAATACTAGAACTCTTTCACCCATGATCAACTTAAAGGAGGACACAAAACTTCACTACTGATACAACTTCCTAATGCTGAATGAAAGGATCCTTTGTTGAAAGAATTCAATGCCAATCTAGTGAATCAACCCACCACTTTATTACATCAATGGAGAAAAAGTCAACAACCTTATACTTGTTCCTCTTACCTAGTGTTGATCTCACTTAGTATAAAATAACATGGATAAACATCTTGAGTAGAACTGGTACATGGTTTAATACAATTTTAAACAACCACTAACAGACAATGGTGACACATTCCTGCATCATTTGAGTAAATGACCAACATTATTAACAAGATACAAAGTCAACAACACAGCATATAAAAATCATGCAAATTTAACAAGAAAGAAACTGACTGGTTATGTATTATAAAATAAGATTATAATGCCATGTTCACGAAATCTCTTCCATGAAGCAAAAAGGTTATGGCAATAAGGCATAATAAAATAGTTAAGTATGTCCACTAATGTAAATTTGACTCTACAAGATTTTGAATGTTTCTGCGCCAACCTAACTCTCTCACTGTCTTAATCTTGCAGACAATGTTATGTCATTATCTGGCCACAACATGGTACGAAGATATCTACTTGACACATAGTTGACTTGCCCTTTCTCTCATCAGAAAACTATAACACAACGAAAAGGATACTTAACTAAATGACAACATTGACTTAAACTTTTATAAACGTGAAGATAAAGCAACTAAACCAAATTTAAAAAGAAACCATGAGAAACCTAAATAAAAAATTGGGGAAAGACATTTGACTTGTTCTTTGTATTGCTGATAGGTGACTTGCAAAACCATAAAGAAATATTCTAAATTATGATTATTTATAATAAAAATAGTTGCATTAATTAGTCCTGTAAGTAGTGGCAGAACTCAATTATTTCCATTAACTTTCCATAAGATTGATATGAGAGCAACAGAGTCTTTCTTCTACCAATACACTTTGATATATGGATAAATTAGGAAAAGAAAATAAGAAATAAAATGAACTGAAAACAAGAGAACTTCACTTATGTGCATAAGTTAATTTTAACTTTTTTTATATAGAAAAACACAATTCATTTTATCTCTTTTATTTCTTTTTCATAAAGAGTGTTTGGGGAGAGAAGTTTATATAAAAATGAGACTACATGTTTCTTCTATTGTTCCACGACTATAGACATTAACCTTTTGGAGAAAGGATTCACCAAAAACCTTCATGCATAATAAGGTCTGTTATTTGATCGACTAAGGGTCTGTTTGGGGGTGATTATGAGTTTTTGTTTCGGCCCGCATGCGAAGCAATTAAAGTTGTGGAATTGTATTCTCACGTTGCTCAACGCCGAATTTCGCGATCAACAAGACCTGTTTCCACGTTCCAACTTCGAAGTGTCACTCTGTTCCACACCTCCAACAACGCCAACGTCACAAAAGCGTAGTTGCAACCCTCATTGCAGCGAGCAGCGAGCATCTCGAAAGAAACAAATGCTTCGACTTCGACATGGAGCTTCCCGCGCCCAACCACTGGGACCCACTCTCCAAAACCCTAATTCGCCCACTCTGTTCTTCTCCCTCCTCCTTCCTCGTTTCACTTTCCCAGCGCTCCCACGCCCACGCCCTCTCTCCCCAACAACCAAACCACATCACGGTACCCAACTCTCTATGTAACAGCTAACCGCTTCTTTTGTTTCGCGCGTTTTCATTCTTTCGCCTCTTCCGTTGCCGTTTTTAGGCTCATGTTTCGCGAATGCTTCGGTTCTCCGAAGCGGAAGAGAAGGCCATGAGGGACTTCAGAAGCCTGCACGTGGTGGATCATCCAAATAGAAGCTTCTCTGGAAGGGTGTTTCGCTCTCCCACGTTGTTCGAGGACATGGTCAAGTGCATACTCCTCTGTAATTGCCAGTGAGTACTGTCCACTACGTGTTTGTCATAATGCCACATTGTAGGGGAAAAAACACCCTTTTTCTCAACCTTTGTTTGGTGGGGTGTTTTTGTTCTTTGTTTTCCTTTTTTAAGTGCAAAATGGGTTGAAGGACGTTGAACATGGCTCGGGCGCTTTGTGACCTTCAGTTGGAACTACAAAATGGGTCACCATGTACCATTGCTGTGTCGGAGGAATTCAAAAGGTGAGAATAAGGGATTCATCCCCAAAACACCAGCTTCTAAAGAGACCAGGAGAAACAAGGTTTCAACAAAGGGCATCTTTTGTAAGAAGAAATTAGAATTGGATGGAAATTTGCAAATTGACCATGTGATTGCTTCAAGTTCTTCCAACAGATAATGGTGATTCGGAAAAGCTATGATCACATGATTCATGTCGTGAATTCTCTAATGGGAATGAGTATTTTAGTCGTACTGGAAATTTTCCATCCCCAAGTGAGCTAGCAAACCTTGATGAGAGTTTTCCGGCAAAGCCATGCAAACCTTGATGAGTGTTTCGCTCTCCCATGTAGAAGTAATTTATAGTTCCACGTTTGTAAATTTTTTTGTTATATTCTCTTGGCTATTAATAATAGTGTTTTTGAAATAGCCCTGAAATTTCTCTTTACCTGTTAGGAATTCACATCTAAAAGAAATGATTGCTTATAAACATCAATTAGCATTTACCCTACTTCACAAATTTGGCTTTTGTTTTATGACATCAAAAGGGGCTTGCAGGAACAAAGCTCTTTTAGATTTGGTAGAGAATGCTCTAGGAATATGACAAAAACTAGACAAGGTTTTTAGGTTTACAAAGGTAACGTGTTTTGGTTGTGTATTCAGTGTGCACCCCTCTAATACAGTTGGGACACATTTGCGTTGTGTATATTGTTCAACAGAAATGCATTTTCATGAGGGTTATTTTTTGAAAATTAAAATTAACAACATACAATGGAGTAAGAAGAGGAAAAACTCGAGTGGGAATAGCAAAGCCCAAGATTAAATGACTGAGACCCTGGGCCAGCTTATTAAAGACTACAGAAATGGCACCACAACAATACAACTAAACATATTTAAGAGTGGCTATTTACATCCTCCTTTTTACTCTTTACACTCATCAACTGTTTTGGGACTTTTTGAAATATCCAAACTTCTTTCACTTTCACCCTCACCCTCCTCTCCTCTTTGCTTCATCCTCCTTCTTTCTTCATTCTTCATACCGAAATGAGGTGTGGATAACATGTGCCAACACATTATGGGTCTGTCTGGATGTAAGTTTCTCTAGAAGCACTTTTAGAATAAGAAAGTAAAAAGAAAAAAAATGAAATAAACTTTTTCATAAGCTAAAATGAGTTTTTCATTAGCTCATTTATAGATTTTATCTCATATTTTAGAGAAGCTATATTTGTGAGCTTCTAAAAATTAACTGATGGAGAGCTTATTTTTTGTTTATAGAAAAATTCATTTCTTTTTTTTCTTCTGAATTTCGTTTTTTAGAAGTATTTCTAAAGAAGTTTACTCAAATTAGCTAATATCCTTTGTTCCCAATCCCAAAAGTCACATGTAGACCATGGCTAGACTTATTACTATGTCAATGTTCAACATTGTAAATGTTGCATATAACCGGGGTGCTGAAAACATAATGGTGACCATTTGCACGTGGATCAAGAGATATAGAGAATTGTTTCAATTTAATTAGTGGTTTTAAGTTTGAGTTTTAAGTTTGCAAAATAATATTTAAAAGAAGAATTTTATTTTTTTATATGATTCGGATATAATCTTTAATTATGTTTATCATTGTTTATAGTCCCTCCCATCAAAGATAAAAGACTATGATCAATGAAAAAATATTAAGAGACTAAAAATGAAAATCATGTCATGAAAAATAATCACTAAAATTCATATTACCTGTTTTTGTAATTTATTGAATAATAAAAAATCAGACAAAAGAAGTATAATAAATGTTTTCATCTTCTTAAATTATTTTCTTTCTCTATTAGACTTTCTAAATTCAAAAAAATAAACAATCGCGGGAGAAGTAATAGATCAAATACGATACCGTGAGTTTTTTCCCCCTAAAATTCTCAAGTGTTCTCAAACAAATTCCAAACCAAATAATTATATTATTTTAAAAATATTAAAATAATATAAATTAATTTTTCCTTCAAAATAGGATAAATTAATAATAGAAATGAAGATACTTTTATGACTAGTGGTCCTTTTTGAAAAAATGTCGCATTTGCATGACCGGGAAAAAAGAAGAGGGGAACAAGATGACACTTGGGAATATTGGGAACACAAAGCAACAAGTGGACATAATACTCGTACAGCCATTTTCTCGCTTTTGCATTGCTATTATGTTGTTTTGTTTCAATGAAGAGAAATAAGTACACTCATTTTCTAACTTTTGCATTTTATTATGTTTTCTTTGTTTCAATAGAGAAAAATAAGTTTGGAGAAAAATTTTATACTTTATTTTTTGAGAATAATATTTTTTACACTTTATTTTAATTCAATTTTATTTTTTCTTATTTTTCTTCTTTTTGTTTCTCTCCTATAAACCAAACATACCATCAATCTCTTTCTCAACATGTCTCTTTTTCTGATTTATTTGGAGCCTTACACAAATACAAAATATAATAAGATAATAACATCCATTTTTTAAAATTTTAAATACACTGCAACTTCGGGGGTGAGAGAAATGAGGTCGAAAATCCAGATTATATGTCTGCCTGAGGCAAGGGGGTTTCCCCCGACCACTACACAATGAAGACAGTTTTTTTGGCCGTTCCACCCTATTATATTTTAATCTATGATTTTTATGGTGAATTACAGAGAGACTTAGAAGACTCTCGGAAATGAAACTTGAGCTACATCAGCAGCAAGTAAAGCATTAACAATATAACCTAGAGTTATATTTATGATTTATTTTAGACTAAAATATGTTTGTGATCCCTTATATATATTCAACTTTTGTTTTTGATTCCTGATAAATAAAAAATTTTGTGTTTATTCTCTAATATTTAAAAAGTTTTGTTTTTTTCTTTCATTAGTTAAGTGATAATATATATGTTGAATATTTGATAATGGGATTTGTATGTTGAATATTTGATAATGTGATTTGTGACAACTCAAAAGTCGTTAGTATTCATTTTGAATCTAAAATTACAATTTTTTATCATTAAAATTGTCATAATTAATTTCTGACCAAATATGGTGAGATAATGGTGTGGTTGATACAAATTTGGACTTTTTTTTAAGCATTATAAATCTCTTTCCAGATATTTCACTCTCTCCAATTAAGCTGGTTGATCATCATCATCATGGTCTCATTAATAATATAAACACTAAACAATTAAAAAAAGAAAGGAAATTAAAAATCACTAATTAATTAACCGATAACAGTATCATCTTAATCATCATTAGTCTATCTAACACATTATTCTTCTCTTCCTTCTTGGATCAAGAACTACAAGAAGATCTGTTAGCACCAATGGTGGCGCTGACATGGTGTAGGCACCGACAACGTCGAGGTTGGGCGTGTGGTGGTGCTGATAGTGGTCACTCTGGCGTTGTTGATGGAGCAGGGGTGCAAAGGTCCATGGTCTACGTACGCACGAGAATAAGTGTTTGATCGTGCTCATCAGATCTAAAGATAGAGGCAGCGCGCGATGTCAAAGGAGGATGATAAGGTTGGTGCACGACTAGATCTAGTGGTTAAGGTTGATTGGCGCATCCTTTGTCATTGGTTGGGAAGATTTGAGATCCATTTGTCCAGATTTGAGTTTTTTGTGTCCAAATCTGAGTTTTCAGATCTCTCAACTATTTATGCTTTGCCTCCCCTGTCACTCATCTAACTTATGTTGTGTGTTCTACTTTAACGACCATAAAGCTTGCAAAATCAATTTGTCCACAAACCACATCAGCTTCTTTGTTGCCTCATCATATTCTACAGAAGTTTCCAGAATTGACATCGATGAGTTTTTAGATTATTTTTTTCTCATTTAATTGATTTTGGCTGTTTTGAAAACACCACAAATTGTATTTTAAAAAAGTTAATGACCAGGTCACCAATTAACAAAGGAATCCTAACTGTATGGGTCAAAAATAAAATTTTCAAATTTCAGAGCAAAAATGAAGAAAAAATTATCAAGAATCAAAAACAAAAATTAGTTATATATCATGTAGCACTAACATATTTAAGACTTTATTTTAATACATTTTTGTTCACTCTTTTTAACACTATATCAAAATATATTTCTTAAATATTTTTTAAAAAATTTTACATGCCTTTTTTAAAATATTAATTTTGATTAACTATTTCATTAATAATGTATTTTTTATCCTGATAAGAATAATCTAACTTTGGCCTAAATATCTTGTCCTTAACGCTTTGTTTTGTATAAATAAATTAGGATAAAATGTGGAATTAGAATAAAGGGAAATAAATGAGCTTGTTTGGTAGAGGATAATTATTAAAAAAAGCATAAAAGTGGTGGACCCCACACAAAAAACTTTCATGCAAAAGAGAGTAGAAATAGCAACAAATGAGTAAGGGTGTTGTTAAAATAAGAATAATATAAAAATATATACAATCCAAATAATAAAATGGTATTTTTAATCCTTCCATTTCCATACATTATGCTGTACTATATTCCAAGAGAAACCATTACTGTTTTTTACCACCAATGCTCTAAAAAGCAAATCTTTACCGCAACATGCATGCTTCAACCTCAAACGGTATACCTTGTCCAAGAGAACAAAAAATCAAGTGTGTTGATGTTGATGTTCATGTTGGTGATTACTTCCTGAATTTAACGTTTAACGTCTCAGTTTATTCTCCCCTTAATTATGTGTCATAACTCCCTGACAAAGGCACCAATGGTGCTCTTGAATCCACCTTGATTTATCAACTTTCTTGTAGTAGTAGTTGTACTCCACCACATGTTCCTGCTTAATGATGTACACTCATGCATTTAATCTCTGCTCCATTATCCATCCCCAGATGAAAATATTCATTTGGGTGGCTCTAAATTGACACGTACCTTACTATCTTCTTTTCACTTGGGCTCCACAAAATTAAAATTTGTCTTCTTTTTCACTACAACCTGGTATTTCTATGTGGCACCGTGCTTCAAGAAGTTGCAACAAGCACCTTAGTGCATAGTGTGATATTAGTGGAGTTTCTTCTACAATTTGTGTCCATGGAGAAAAACTCTGTTGATTATAGTCCTTTGCTTTCTCCTCGTGGTGATGAAAATGGAAGCGAGACAACAGCATCTCCTCTTGTGTCAGCTACTAAATGGACTCTCAAGACTTTGATCTTGGTGATCTTTGTTCTATGGGCAGCTTTCATTTTTTTTCTCCCTGCAAAGCCTGTGAATGAGTTGTTCTCAAAATGGAATGATCTCAACCGTGACACTCCTTTTGGAGTCACAGGTTATTTTTCCTTACTCTTTGCTTAGTTTTTTTCACTTTGTTTGTATGTGGCGTGAGTTCAAAGCTAACTGTGTGTTTTGTTTGCAGGAAGCATTTTTCTGGTCTTCACTGCTCCATTTCTCATAATTGCATTTCTTGCCATTGCACACCTAATTCTTACTGGGGAGGATCAGCTTCATGGGTATGTGATTTCCTCAAACTTTCCTTTCTGTGCACAACATTTCATAATCATTATAGCAAGCTTTTCAATTACTGTCACAGTCTCGACACAATCTTTGATATTGTGGGAAAATTGTAAACAAATGTGGCCGAAGCAGCTGCAATTGCAGTCACAATGACTCCAAAACCTTGAAATTGCGGCCGAAATTGTGGTCACAGACAGATTTTTGAAACCTGGCATTATAGTATATGTTGAGTACTTTGTTTTGACTTCGATTTTGATGGCAGGAAGAAGACTACCAAACTTCCAAGGTTCCGCCTATGGACGTTTCCTGTGTTTGTGAAGGGACCATTTGGGGTTGTTTCTGCCACAGAGCTTATTGGGATTGTCTTCGTTTTGTTGTATGTTATCTGGGCTCTCTATGCTTACACTGTGAGGGCGCTTGATTTTATCTCTGAATTTGATGTGTCATCCTTTAGAGACAAGAGGTACAACAATCCTGTGTCATTTTTCAGCATTTGAATTCTGCAGACTTCGTTTTATTTATTTATTTAATCAGAAAATGTTAGCTTTGTTAAAATGTTAATTTTTGTTAGTAGATGCATCGAACCTGCAACCTTTTCCCTCTTCCTTTCTCCCTTAACCATGGAACTCACCTTATATCTCCCTGTAGATTTAGTTTACTTAATGAAATTAGAAATGTCAGTCGCATACTATCTAATGCACTATTTCTTTGTATTATTGACTGAAATTTATTTGAAATCACAAAAAATTGTATCATATTTAATGAATCTCATTTATGATTTTGTAGTTTTCAATAAATTTTAATAAAAAAAATAGTGTCTTGATAGAATATGCTGCTAGCATTCCTCTTGATGAAATTCTACGCTTTGTTGAAGACTTCTAGTTTTCACCTTTATTGTTGGAGTTCTAATTTTTCTCTTCTTACTTATTTTTGAAGACTTCTATGGGATTCTTCAATAGATATGCATTAAAGTGTAGCCGAACTTGTATTCTTTGTTTTAGCCATATTGTAGAGCTTGTTAAACAAAATCATTTCTCTGTAAACATGCATAATATAATTAGCAACTTTCCCTAGTCAGTTTTAACTTTTAAGTTAGGAAGTCTTGACAATAATCTATATGTTGTCTACTGATCATGCTTCAAATGTAATCTTTTTTTTGCATGTTAAATATCAGACAAGAACCATTCTTGAACATTACATATTGGAACAAGTATTTTGGTTTAGAAATTTTACAATGCTCGAGTAGGTCTAACAATGATATATAAACTGTTTTCAGCATAATCATGTTTAAAGTTATGGGACTTCGCACGGGCGCAATTGGGTTAATGTGTTTGGCTCTTCTGTTTATCCCAGTTTCAAGGGGATCCGTTCTTCTCCGCTATATAGATATCCCTTTTGAACATGCCACAAGATATCATGTATGGCTGGGACATCTCACAATGGTGGTTTTTACTGTCCATGGGCTCCTCTATGTTATTGCGTGGGCAATGGAAGGCCACCTTGTACAAGAAGTGAGTCCTCTTTTATGGGTTTTTTTTTCTTGAAGATATTTTATACTCACACACTGAATGTGAATGTACAGACAACACTAAATGTTCTTTTTGAAACCCCGTTGTGTTTCTTTTATTTGTTTATTTATATTTTTGGTATAGAAAGAATGATATATTTCTTGATTAGAGGATGACTTTTATTTTAATGAACTGGTGTAAATGAAACATTGAATGCTTTGAACAGGGCCTATTTTTATTTTATTTTTATTTTTAAAAAAGGAACACTTAGCAGTAATGATATGAGCAAGAGTGATACATTCTTGCAGAATAATACAGGCTATCTATGGTTGAATTTTTACTGAATTGACCATCTTCTAAAAAATGCTTGTATTGTCTATTTACTTCTGTGATTTTCATTCTTGACTTATTTGTCAAAAGTCAACCTTCCAAACCAACAGGTATTTAGTTCTCATGCAAAATCAAATGAGCCAGATTGGTATGGAGGAAAATAAACAGTAGTGACATTCATAGCTGTTTGCAATTAGGTTTGGTTAACAAGTTTGATAATTCAATTGAAGGACTGTAAAATGTGTTTCTCACAAGTCAGGGTGCAGATCTACTAGTATATCACAACACAAGCCATGGAACACCTTTTGTCTTTTTCTTTAATTTTGCCTTGTGCCTTATCAAAATGACTACAATGCTATCCCGAATCCCTCTTAGGTTTGTAGCTGTTGATTAGTGGTGAAGTGACATCCTTTGTTGCTTAATGCCTGATCTATTTATTGGGATAGATTTGAACTTACGACCTCATACAAATTACTCAAGGTTCAAGTCCCTAACCACTATCCCTTATCTAGTTGTGGCTTAATAAATGATTTTGGGTGGTTTCAAGTGTCTTGTATTTAGAATGAAATGATGGTTTGTAAACAGTAAAATCTAATTTTAATTTTTTAACTCTCAAACTGGTCATGCTCTAAAGTATGAAGTTTTAACTGATAGTGCAAGCTTTAGCTCAAATACATTGGTTTAATCAAGCTAACCATTTCTGTACCTAATTTGGTCTCCTTTTTTTGCAGTTAATACAATGGAAAGATATTGGTGTTGCCAATCTCCCAGGAGTTATCAGCCTTCTAGCTGGTTTGTTAATGTGGGTGACCTCTCTTCCCGGAGTGCGGACATGGAACTTTGAGTTGTTTTTCTACACCCACCAATTATATGTAGTCTTTGTTGTCTTTTTGGCCTTGCATGTTGGTGACTTTGTTTTCACTATGGCTGCTGGGGGAATATTTTTCTTTGTGCTTGATCGATTTCTGAGGTTCTGCCAATCACGAAGGACAGTAAATGTAATCTCATCCAGATGCCTTCCATGTGGCACTGTGGAATTGGTTCTGTCAAAACCTCAAAGTAATTATATACATAACAAGTTACCATAGTATTTTGTGTGCATAATTTGGTACCATTACCAGTTGAGTGACAATAAATTTCTTTGAAAATGTAGGTTTGAGATACAATGCACTAAGTTTCATTTTCGTTCAAGTCCGGGAACTATCATGGCTGCAGTGGCATCCATTCAGTGTTTCTTCTAGTCCTTTGGATGGAAAGAATCACCTTGCTGTTCTCATAAAGGTTCTTGGCAAATGGACAGAAAAGTTGAGACAAAGGATTACTGATGTTGATGCACAAAAAGATTCATCTGTCATAACAACTTCAGTTGAGGGGCCATATGGGCATGAAGTACCATACCACTTAATGTAAGTTGCTACATGCCCAATTTATTTTGATTTTGCACACATAATAGATGATACAAACCTTGATTTAGTCCATAATATGCATATACTTTCAGACCAAAGAAGATTTTAGGCCAACATAACTAATGAACTTATTGGCAATTTTGTTCTCTTACTAGGTATGAAAATCTTATATTAGTGGCTGGTGGTATTGGACTCTCACCCTTCCTTGCTATATTGAGTGACATTCTCCACCGTGTTAGGGAGGGGAAACCCTGTCAACCGAGAAATATTTTACTTGTTTGGGCGGTGAAAAAATCAAACGAGCTGCCACTTCTCTCAACCATTGACATGGAATCAATTTGTCCATCCTTTTCCAGTAAAGTAAACATTGATATTCATATTTATGTCACTCGAGAATCAGATCTTCCATTGGTGAGTCTACACTTCTTTATACAAATTTGTACTTTCTTTTATTGGTGCGTTCTAATGATTTATTTATTTATTTTCACTTAATTGCATTTGATGGTTATTATCTGCAGGAAGAGGGATACAGTTACAAACCAATAAAATCTTCATTCTGCCCTATGGCTAGTGATTGTGGCATGTCTGTTTTGGTTGGTACAGGAGACAATTTTTGGTCTGGACTATATGTCATCTCATCTACCGTTGGCTTTGTGATATTGCTGGTTTTGTTGTATGTTTACTACATAACCCCATTTCACATAGAAACATGGTGGTACAAGGGACTACTATATGTAATCTGCATGGTTGCAAGTGTTGTTATCTTTGGTGGTTCAGTGGTTGCAATGTGGCATATTTGGGAAAAGCAAAATTCTTTGAAGGACAAGTCCAATGATACAAAGGTTGATAAGATTCATCAAAATGGCTCTTTGGCTCCCAAGGATCAAAGTCAAGACAGTAGTATTGCAAAGTCAATTGTCATTAGTTATGGTTCCAGGCCAGACTTTAAAGGTATGCATGCCTTTGTGAAGTTAATTTTTGGTTTAATTAATCATTTGGTTCCTAATTTGCGCCAACTTTTTGTTTTAGTCCCTAAACCTAAAAACTCTACGTTTTAGTCTCTATATGAGATTTTTTTATGTTTTAGTCCTTGTGACCAAGTAATTAATCAAAACTTACCTCTTTTTTTTTTTTTTTTTTTTTGTAAATATAAACATGAAAGAACTGTTGTGTAGTCAAGTTTACATGTAAACTAATACATACAGATACACATACTTTGTGGATACATATATTGTTTATTCACACTACCTAGATTTACTAATCTGAATTCATGTATTGCAGAAATTTATGAATCGATGTCAGAGAAATGGGGCCTTGTTGATGTGGGTGTCATAGTTTGTGGCCCTTCAACACTTCAGACAAGTGTTGCTGAAGAAATCAGGTCACATAGTTTGACAAGACAACGCCATCATCCCATCTTCCATTTCCACAGTCACAGCTTTGATCTCTAGCTCCCCCAATGGAAGATGGAAAACATGCATTCACTAAAGAGAAAAGCATATATATAATGTGTATTGTATATAGCAGTAATCAAATTCTAGAACCCTTTGAAGCGTTGGTGCTATAATAGCCTATAGTCCTTAGAAGGTTTCTAATTCTAAGCGGGATGATATAATTTTACTCCTTATGTGAATATATACATTATCACTCGACATATTTATATGCAATTTTCAACTTCTTGTATATTGTTATTGTCGCCGAGGCATGTCCATCAGAAACGTCATAATGCAAAGAGGCAAAATATGTACATAGGGTTAAAGGAGTACACAGTTCTATAGTCTTAAGTGCATAAACATAATGAAACTAAAATTAAGTGGATCATGTGACCAAGAGTACCCAAGCAGTACATATATGTATACTTGTTTGTCTTTTTTAATTTTTTTTTTCTTATTCCTAATTTTTATGTCATGCTAACAATGTTATTCCTCGGTTTTATATGCCCTCTTTGTATCTCATCCCTCAGATATGTAGATGACTGAATCAGATGATAAACCGTAACAGCGAAGCATATACTAATTTAAAGTAAGTTTCAAGTATAGGTGGTTGTCATTTTTGGTACTGTATTTGGATCCTGTATTTAGTTTCATGTAATTATCATTCTATGATAAAATACACTATTAACAGAGTAGGCGTACTGAACATTTGATTTATTATTGTTTTTTTAATGTTAAAACAATACCGATATATGAATTATTTTATTGAATAAAATCCTGAAAGCATCTCAGCAAGTTTCATTGGTTTTACGCTTAATAAGTGATAGCACGTCATTGTTATGAAAGATCACACGTCATTAATGATCGATTGCTAATCATATTTCGTCTAGAGTTAGTTATGATAGAGTAACTAGTAAGTACTACAACTATAATGCATCTTACGAATTTTTATAAAAAATATATAAAATGTAAAAAGTAAATAAAAACGTTTAAGAAAACATTATATTAAGTGATAAAAAATATATGTTGGGTAATTTGTAAGTATTTGAATTATATTTAATTATAATTAAAAAATAAATATTAATTAAATAAATTAAAAAATATATCCTTTAAATTAATTAAAGAAGAGAAAATAATGATTTTATTTGATATAGAAATCCAAAAACTATGTATGAAAAAAATAAAGAAGAGATGTGAATGCAAAAAAAATGTAAAGAACTTTTTTTTTTCAAAATAAAAACTCAAATTTAATATATAAAAATAAATAACTTAATAGTCTGTTAACTTTTTGTTAATATTATTCATGCATGCAAGTTGTGCGAACAAAATATATAAACCAAAGTGTGAAAGGCATACACATGCAGACATGCTTATCTTCATATTAAATCACATAGTTGTACAGTTATTTTTTTCATATTAAAAATATCATTAATTATGTAATCTACACAATTAAAGTAAACTTTAGTAAAACAAATTATAACCAGATAATTAAAAGGTGTATAGATCTAAGTAATTTAGCAACTGTAGATGTGTGGGTGAATAGTCGTATTCCATTGCCTCATTATTGCTTTGAAGACAAGCAAAGGGTGCTTTTTTGATGTGGAGCTTCTAGACATTTGGCACCTGATCCTCGAGGCGTTCATTATATAACGTGTGCAGAAGAAAAAAAAAATTATTAACTAATAATTAATTAATTTATAGATGTCTTATTATTTTTTTAAAAAAAGTTATATAAGGAAATTTTTATAAATTAATCAATAGTTAACTAATAAAAAACTTATTTTAAAAAAACTCATTTTAATTTATTACAAAAATTTACATTTTTTTTCTTTTATATTTCTAAAAAATCTAACCCAAACGGACAGTTCTCAACAATTTGGTCAAATATCTCGCTTTCATATGCTTTTTTTTTTCCCACTATTAACATTGTATTTTATGAATTGAATCCACAGAAGAAGAAGAATAAAAAGGACAAAACGCGTTTATGAACGGAAACATACCTTTATTATTTTTGTAGTTCAAACACTTTGAAAACTTAAATATTAAAAAGACTTCCTACATGCAATGATTTTTTAAAGGATTTTACAAATAATGCTTGCGGAGATACTGGGGTCAAAGTTAAAATAAATACTTTTGTAGTCTGCTTATATTTAATTATGATATTTTTCTTTGCTTTATTATTTCTACATTTAAATAAATTTATTAAGTGTGCCAAGATACTCAACTTTACATGAAATATAAAATTGGTTGTTGATAGTATAAAATAGATGATATTAGTTTCGAAAGCAAATTGATGTTTAAAATTATATTGTGATTTTATAAGCAAAAATACTAACGTTGTGTTTGGTGATGAAACGATATCAAAGAAATGGAGAAAGAAGTAGCAAAAGTATGTCTGGTATATACGAAATATATATGGTAGAAGTAAATAAATAAAAGTGGTGCGTATTATTCAGATTTATTTCATGCAAAAATGGTGATGAGATGTATAGTAATTTTATTTTATGTGATAACTTGTATAGCTGAATGATCCTACAATCTATTTGTCTCTTGTTTTATTCAACCTCTCTCGTTTTCGGAAAACATATCTACCCACCAATCTCATTAATTCTCCTATTATTCAAGAGATTACAAATTACTCAATTTCTATTTCATCTCTATTTTTCTTAAATTAAATATCTCAAAATTTATTTTCTTGTTCACTTATTTCTCTTTTTCTTATATTTATCTATCTTATTTTTTTAGATATTTCTCTCTCTCTCTCTCACCAAACAGAATGCAAATGACTTAACTGATGTTTGATTTTATATTGAGAAACCAATATGATATCTAAAATCAATTTGATGTGTCTTTGTACAATAATATTTTTAAAAAAAATAATTTAAATATACAATTTTTTTCAAGACATTTTGTTTTAAAATAACCAACACTACCTCCCTGGTCAGTTTGAATTAAAAAAATAATAATGTTTTAGGTTTGAATATAATAAAAGAAAAAATGAGACTAAAAGAAAGTATTCTATTATTATTATTATGATTAATCAAATTATATAGTAATTGAAAATATCTCAAAAGAATTGCGTGAAACAACACCAAAAGAATATTATCAGACCAAACATGAAAGAAAAATATCAAATAAAAGTGCAAATCAAGTACCGTATGTATGTATGTATGTAGTGTTTACAATACGAGCGACAACGTTGGACAGAGAGAGAAGGTAAAAAAAGTAGATGATCATTTCTTTTGAGTGTCGGCAAACCTCTCCGTTGAATATCACACCTCAAATTAAAGAAACACCACCTTCGCCAACCATCATTTATTTACTTTATAAATTATTATTCCATAATTAACCAACATGTTAACAAATGCTACTATTATTTCTTTTGTTCTTTATTGGGATCGTAATTGCCATGAGAAACATCATGGTTTTTATATTGTACTAATTGAATTGCCTAGTATCCATGCCCATGCCACATTCTCTTGGCCTTGCTAGCACTGACAATTTTAATATCCATAATAACCGTCACCAGTTGGTGGCTGTAATGTAAAAAGAGTAGGAACCAAGTAACCATTTGTGACCAACCTTTCATATCCGAAAAATGGAAAAATAATAATAATTGCAGTTGTAACAATCATCAAAATACGTTTTATTTCTTTCAACTTTTTCTCTATTTACATAATCAAGAATGATACTCCTTGTAATATATACTTAAACAAGAGGAATGATTATCAATATTATTTTTGACCCTTCTTTAAACCCTTATCTTATAATTAAGCTTATTTTTGAAAGAGTATGAAAGTCAGTGATAGTGACATTCTTCACTTAAACAATTAAGCTTATGTACCAATTATCTTTAACCTTGTTTGTTGCGATTATTATTATTTATGTTATAATAAATTGATCCCAATGGATTTTATTGTTATGGAAGGAGAAGTATGTTCGATTTGCGGACAGACTGTCACCGTCGTCGGTAGAGTGGTCAGTGTCTCCAACCTAATTAATTTACAAATTTATATTAAGAAAACGAAAGAAAATGAAAAATGAAAAATGAAAGCAAAATCCCAACCCACATGACTTAAGCATTAACCAATAATAATAATAATAATTACAAAGAGAACGCCAAGCACCGTCACTACCAGACACGGAATCTAATCATTCAAAACTAAAAAATTTCCATTTCCACCAATTAATTAAAAAATTTCCCTACAAAATACTAGAGCAAACAAATGTTTTTGATTTTACCGTGTCTAAAAGTTTATCTTGATAAGCATGGATGAATCTATTTCTAATAAGTTATGCAATTTTATCCTTATCTATATAATATAAATAGGCTATTTTTAGATTTGATACATAAGTTTAAGTTTATTTCAAATATCAAAAGAATATATATAAATAAATAAATAAAAGGAAAGAAACACGACAGCAAGACACCAGCACAAGTAAGTCCTACTAATACTAAACAACCACTCGTGGATTGAAAGAAACAGTGAGTTGTGTTGTGTCGGTGGCATTGTTGTTGTTCGAGTGAGCGAAGAAGATGTACTCTAGAGATTCATGGGGTGGTCCGTTGGAGATAAACGCGACGGACTCGGCGACGGAGGACGAGCGGAGCCGGAACCTGCAGGACGTGGACAGGGCAGCGCTGTCGCGTCCCTTGGATGAGACACAGCAGAGCTGGCTCCTTGGCCCCGGCGAGCAGAAGAAGAAGAAGTACGTCGATCTCGGCTGCATCATCGTCAGCCGCAAGATCTTCAAGTGGACCCTCGGCACAATCCTCCTCGCTGCCTTCCTCGCCGGCCTCATCGCCCTCATCGTCAACACCGTCCCCCGCCACCGCCACAAACACCCCCCTCCCGACAACTACACCCTCGCCCTCCACAAGGCCCTCATGTTCTTCAATGCCCAACGATGTATGTTAACAACCAAATAAGTTCTCACATTCACTAAACATACTAACAAAATAGGAAGGATCAAGTCGTAAAGTTACTCCTCATTCTCAACTTCTTTTTCTTGAAATCTAATGGTTAAGATTAACAACCATTAGATTTAAAGAAAATGAATACTGAAATGAGAAATTGAGAAATAACTCTCTTAGAATTACTTTTGGAGTAACTCAATCCCTCCTCCTCGAACCAAAATATAGTATATATAAACTAACTTGTGTGTTGTGTTGTTGCAGCGGGGAAGTTGCCGAAGCATAACAATGTTTCGTGGAGGGGAAACTCGGGAATGCAAGATGGGAAGTCTTCAGATCATTCTGCTGCGATTAAGGATCTGGTGGGTGGCTACTATGATGCCGGGGATGCTATCAAGTTTAACTTTCCTGCTTCGTTTTCCATTACTATGTTGAGTTGGAGTGTGATTGAGTATAGTGCAAAGTATGAGGCTGCTGGGGAGCTTGAACATGTTAAGGAAATTATTAAGTGGGGTACTGATTATTTTCTCAAGAGTTTCAATAGTACTGCTGATACCATCACCACTCTTGCTGCTCAGGTATCCATCCATGATCCACCCCTCTTTCTTTTTGTTTTCATTCATATTCTTGATTTATCGCATTAAGTGATTTGCTTGCTAAGGATCGATCGTTAGAGTGCTGGTTTCTTATATATATTGTGGAGGATGGATCTTATATATATTGTTGTTGTTTTTAGTTTCTTATTTTGAATGGTTTGAGAACATTAGTTGGGTTGGTGGACTAGAATTTTGTTGTGTGGTGCGGAGTAGGATGTGTCTCAATGATGGTTTTTTATGCTTGTTTGACAGGTTGGGCTTGGAGATACTTCTGGTGGTGACAGTCCGAATGACCACTATTGCTGGATGCGTCCGGAGGACATGGACTATGACCGCCCTGTGACTGAATGCCATAGTTGTTCCGATCTTGCAGCTGAGATGGCTGCTGCCTTGGCTTCTGCTTCCATTGTTTTCAAGGACAACAAGGCCTATTCGAAGAAACTGGTTCATGGTGCTACCACGCTGTTCAAGTTTTCCAGGGATCAGAGAGGCAGGTACAGTGCAGGGAGTTCAGAAGCTTCTATATTTTACAATTCTACCAGTTACTGGGATGAGTATGTTTGGGGAGGCGCATGGATGTACTTTGCAACTGGAAATTCATCATACCTTAAGCTTGCTACTGCTCCTGGCCTGGCCAAGCATGCTGGTGCCTTCTGGGGAGGCCCTGATTATGGGGTACTCAGTTGGGATAACAAGCTTGCTGGTGCTCAGGTAATTTTGTAGCGATTCTTTGTTAAAGTAAGTTATAACATGCTTGAGTCGTTTAGATTTGTTGTTTGTAAATTAGATTAATATCAACAGATAATAGCAGGAAGTTAATGTCTTGATGAATTAGATAAGATGAATTTTTATCTTTGCTGATCAAAAAAAAAAAAAAAGATAAGATGAATTTTGAAGTTTTTTTTTTCTTTCACTTTTTCATTTTACAATAAGACCTCCATCTGAGATGAATATAATTGGCTGATAGTTGTGGTGTTCATGGTTGATGCTGTATGAGGTTTCAATGCTCTGTCTTTAAGCAGCAAAATTTGAATTTTTAGCTAGAGGTCTGGTTAATTATTCCTAAATTGGAAATAGTTTTGCTATATTTGGTATGATTGCTTCTGATCTTGGATAGCATTTGCCTTTGTATGTGTCATGACTCATGATTTCTCTTTGATGTGCCTATTAATATCATCCATGATCTTGCAGGTTATGGTAATTTTAGTGAAAATACATTTGACTGATTTGATCTTTGTCATCTTGTATTTAGGTTCTTCTGAGTCGTTTGAGGTTGTTCTTGAGTCCTGGGTATCCATATGAAGAAATTTTGAGGACCTTTCACAATCAGACAAGCATAATCATGTGCTCCTATCTACCAGTTTTCACAAGCTTTAACAGAACCAAAGGTAACAGTTCTTACTTCTAACCTTTCCACCAGACATCAGAATTCATGATTTTCCAATTTCTGTTCTGATGCAAATGTTGGTATTTTGTGCACCCAGGTGGCTTGATTCAATTAAACCATGGTAGGCCTCAGCCTCTCCAATATGTGGTCAATGCCGCCTTTTTGGCTGCCCTATATAGTGATTATCTTGATGCTGCTGATACACCTGGATGGTATTGTGGACCTAATTTCTTTTCAACCGATGTGCTCCGTAGCTTTGCCAAGTCCCAGGTGTGTGATATTCTGCTACTTTAAGAGAGATGATGTTTATGGCATCAAACTCTTCCTAATGTTATCGATATCACTATGAGGTGTCTGGGCTAATTTTTTTTTCTCTTTTGTGTGTTTTTGCAGATTGATTACATCCTTGGAAATAACCCAAGGAAAATGAGCTATGTCGTAGGTTTTGGTAATCATTACCCAAAACACGTCCACCATAGAGGAGCATCTATACCGAAGAACAAGATCAAGTACAGCTGTAAAGGTGGATGGAAATGGAGGGACACTTCTAAGCCAAACCCAAATACACTTGTTGGTGCCATGGTTGCCGGTCCTGACAAGCACGATGGCTTCCATGATGTTCGTACAAACTACAATTACACAGAGCCAACACTTGCTGGAAATGCCGGTTTAGTTGCTGCACTAGTGGCATTGTCAGGCGACAAAGGCACATCTATTGACAAAAATACCATTTTCTCTGCTGTTCCCCCAATGTTCCCTACACCACCACCACCTCCAGCGCCATGGAAACCATAAGCTCATTGTGCCATTGGTTATTTCTTTCCAGCAAGTACCCCAGATGATTTGAGTGCACCGTTAACATTCGTTGTTTTGTATCAACTTGAAGATCAGGGTAATTTTGCAGAAAAAAAGCTTGGAGAAATGGAGCTTGGCCTACTGAATATAGCTGCCTGGGGCCAATGATCGACTCAAGATTAGCATTGAGAATTGATAAAGTGGTACTTGAGAGTGTCTCTTTAAATTTTTGTGATACACATATAGTATATATGTATCTAAATCAAATCTTGTATTCTTTAAACATGAAAAACTGAACAGCTTGTAATTGTTTGACAGTTTCATCTAATGCCTTCACAGTTTTACTCAATATTGTTCTTTCCTTCTATTTATTTTCTTTTAGTCTTTCATTTTTCTCGTTAATCCTAGGTTCTTTTTCCTTCATTCTTTTTGTGAGATAGCCATTAAGCTGTTCTAAAGCCTCTGCTAGTGGATCTATCCATCCACAAGCATAATTGGAAGTTGTAACTGCTAGAAAACATTCTCTTAAAAAACCGTGGCTTTTGTATGTATATATAAGGAGACAAGTGAATCGTATAATTGACAAAAAAAACAACGTTCTACACTTCTTTGGTGTTCCATGGTGCTGCCCTTTATCCGTAAAAAATAAATAACAACGTTACACTTTAAAATGTACTTTCGATTCTTTGTGGTGTCACAATGTGAATGTGTAAGGTGAAGTATATGGAAACCACGGTTGTGAAACAAACTATCTTTTACTTTATTAGTCAATCTTGCACGCTACTCGTGACCACCACTTTGAATCTGCTTCCACCTTTTATGCATTTGCCAACTTCATTTTATTTGTCGGATACCTTGACAAGTTGGGGAACATTCCTTGCTTGCTGTGGCATACATCAACACTGCACTATGCAGAATATTGTTACCTTAACTACCATCACTTTCAGGCCTAAAATATATATTGAACAGAAAGGTTTGTTTTTGGTAACGAAAGTGCAAAACATGGCAGAAGAATTGAACCAGTCTCTGGAATATACACCAACATGGATTGTCGCGGTTGTTTGCTCCATCATTGTTTTCATCTCTCTGTGTTGAGCGTGCCCTTCACAAACTTGAAAAGGTGAACTAACACATGTCTTCACATTTCTTGTGGCCTAGTCGATTTCTCAACCATTTTGTTCTGTTCAAGGGAGCTAGTGTTATTTTTTGTTATGTAATTTTTTTTTTTCTTTTTGGTATGTCTTAATTACTTCATGTTCATGATGAGTTGTTTGTTCGGTTGGATGTTACAGTACCTAAAGAGCGAAGATCAGACTGCATTGTATGAAGCCTTGACAAAATTGGAAGAAGGTAGGTTCTTTTATGAGTTTAAACTTGATTCACTCTCAAGCATAAAATGCTGTTAAATACTGTGATATGTTGACACATCATACAATTTTTTATTATTACGATTTTGAAGTGGTAAATTTTTCAATTGATATTGCCCCATCCTTCCCAAAAAATGAATCAATGGTGGAATGATATTATTTAAACAAGTAATGTCAAATCCAAAGGCTACATATTGAGACTTCCAAATGAAGAAAGTAAACATAAGTAATAGTTGTATTTTGAAGTGGATTACATAATCTGTGTTCTCAATCCTATAGAGTACGAAACATATGCTTCACATTTATTGAGTACAAACAACATTACATGATACTTTTACTGTAGATATCGACTGTAAAATGTAATTCTTTAGCCTGATCAATGTGTACCTTATGTTTTCACCAGAATTGATGCTTCTAGGGTTCATTTCCCTGCTATTAACCGTATTTCAAGGTCTAATAAGCGATATTTGTATCTCACCAAATCTTGCAACCCAAATGCTCCCGTGCAAGAGGCCTCATAGGTCTCCAGAAGGTTCAGAGCATTATCAGATATTATATGATGCTATAATAAACAGACGGAGGCTTTTATCTACTGATACTGGTTCAGATCATTGTAGGCAAAAGGTAATATAGCCAATGATTTTATTTTGATTTATTAAGGTTGCTGCCAATGTTATTGACAAAGAATATTGGAATCTGAAATAGTACTCTTATTTAGCCAAAAAAAAAAACCTCACAGGATAACACTTGCATGTAAAAACAAATTATTTGATTTACATATTTATAATCAAATCCTTTCTTTCTCCTAAGCAGGGGAAGGTTCCATTATTATCATTGGAATTTTCATCTTTGTATTGGCCGTTGTACATGCAATATTCTGTGTCACCACAATGCTTCTTGGAGGTGCTAAGGTGATAAGTTGGTGATATGAATATGATTCTCCTTGAAGTTGATATATGCTTAGTAAAAGTAATAGTCCATCCATGATATGCAGCACATTAATGTTCAATTTACATGGTATAGATCCGCGAATGGAAGAGCTGGGAGGATTATTGTAGGAACAACATCATAAGTTCAAGTTTTAATTTGAATCTAAACTTTAGATTATCTATTATAAGAAAATAAAACGATTTGTCTTTTCAGATTCCAACTTTCTATCTTTTTCTCAAATGCAGAAAAAGATTACCGTGAGTTCTTCAAAGTACATGCTGACGGATATTGGAGAAGAGTAGCCGTTATTAGTTGGCTGGTAAGTCTTCTGAACCTTGTTTAGTCTTCTTCCAACTTTAATGGAATAGCAAGTTTCTACCGGTTAACAATAATTAATAAAGATAGCATTTGAGAGTTAAGCATCTTTAGTGATAGATCTCAAATTGGGATCTTAGATCATTTTTGGGTAGACCTCATAGTGTTATGTAAGATTAAAGATCTCTCAATATCTCTTTCATTTTTTACTTTAGTGGTGGATCTCATTTTGAGATCTTAGATAAATTTTAATGGGTTGTGATTTAAGAGTTCTTGTGAAAAAGTGTGTTAATAACATTTCTCTAATTTATTTTTTGAAATTTGTGCATATCTTTTAAGAGTTTTTGTGGAAGAACTAGATCTCTAACATGAAGATCTTGATGAGTGCTTTATTGTTAGATCTAGAGAAAATTAGATCTTCAGTTGATTTATCTCTAAAATCCAACACTAAAGATGCTTTTAGTAGAGAAATGGCTATGTTTGATTTAGATGATAGAATAAAGATAAATTTTTTAATTAAATTAGAGTATAAAAGATGGAACCCACTAAACTTCTCTCTTATTTCCCTTCTTTTTCCCTAAATCAAACAAAATAGTATTGTTAGTGTAAAAAGTTTTTAAGTTGTCAATTAATGAAAAATAATCGTTGGTATTACTTTTAGTAGTTATTATAAAATTGGATAAAATATGTTTTTAATCTTTAATAAACATTCAAATTTTATGTTCGATTCCTGAAAAAAAAATATCAAGCACAAATAAAATTTTTGTTTTATCATGGAACAAAAACAAAAAAAAAATATTAGAGAGCAAAAACAAAATTCAGATATTTATTAGGTATTACAAACATATATTATAACCTATAAATTTTGAAATTGTATGAAAATTTAAAATTGAAATCCAAATCAATGTAAAATTTAAGTAATAGTATCAATGAAGAATTTAAAAAAATATATTTGATCTAAAAAAGTCATATGGCTAGCTAAGAAAGAACACATTAATTAGTATATAAGGATGTATAGTTTTTTTTTTTTTCTTTTCATGATATAGAGTCATCGTTCAGTTTGGGTTTGTATTGGCAGAGATCATTCTTCAAGCAATTTCATGGCTCTCTTACAAAATCTGACTACCTTGCACTGCGGTACGGATTTGTCAAGGTTAAGTTCTGGTCATACTATATATACTATTGCTAATCTTTTGGAGAATAATTAAATTCATGGTATGCACGTAAAATAAACTACATTACTTGTAACCTTTTTCCAGGAACACCACCCACAAAACCCGGAATATAATTTTCATGATTACATGCTGCGGACACTTGAAGTCGACTTCAAAACAGTTGTAGGCATAAGGTAATGAGTTTAAAAAGTTTATCTCATCTATTTTAGTTTACAAAAAAAAAAATGACTTGTAATAAGTCAACCGTTCTTGATTGTTTTACCTACTGTAGCTGGTACCTTTGGCTCTTGTGCTGTTTTTGCTGATGAATCTTGAAGGTAAATAAATACTTAATTAGGATCCTCTTTGGCAATATTCTATTGAATTGGACAATGGCTGTTTATAATATCCACCTACTTATGAGTTTACTATGCAGGATGGCACACTTATTTCTGGTTAGCCTTTTTACCATTGATTGTAAGTGACGTACATTCTTTTCAAATAGATATTTTGTTAACATTAGGAATACTACTTTTTTTCCTAAATGGTTCCCAAAAAAATATAAGTAATCTCTTAATTAAGTAGTATTAAAAATCATGTTAAGTAATCCTCTAAGGGTATGTTGGAATACCCTTTTGGGTACCTTAAACATATTTTGGAGTCCCAAACTTAGTTTGGTATTATATTTGGATTTTTCGAAAATTAATTGTGTAACCTACATGTGGGACATACTCCGGTTATGTATCAGAAGCAACAAATTTGTTGCTTTTAAAATTAAAATACTTTTAATTTGTATATTTACAATAGAAACATAAAATTAATAAAAGTACTTTTTATTAGTATTATCCAAATAAACTTCATTTTTACTTATTCAACATTCTTTTAACACAAAATATTCAAACATGAATCGTGTTATTATAAGCTCATTCTTATCTGACTTAAGTTTATAACATACTTTTGATTCAAACAAAAATTTATATTTACAAACTTTAATTCAAACATGCATTAGGTATCGGAAATTAAATCCTTCTATTGGTCATTAAATATTAGTAAAATATATCAACTTAGAGATCAAACCGATGGATATTCAATACTCGATAGATTACTTACACATTTTTTATTATTTTAGGGACTATTTAGGAGAGATCGAGAGTAATATACTCCAGGGACTAAACTGATGATTTATTGTTGACAATACTAGTGAAGAATGAGATTTTGTTAAGGTGAGACTTATATTAAGCTTGTTTATGAAACAGCTTCTACTTCTGGTGGGGGCAAAGTTGGAGCACATAATCGCTCGTCTGGCTCAGGAGTCAATAGAAATGATGGGAAAGGAAGATTCCTGTTCAGTGAAGCCATCAGATGAATACTTTTGGTTTACCAGTCCATCCCTAGTCCTTCACTTCACTTCATTTTGTTTCAAAACTCTTTTGCGATTGCATTTTTGTTCTGGATTTGGGTGAGTCTTTGCTCTATAAACTTCCCTTTCAAATCATATCAAACATAATTTTCAACTGTAACTTTTACTGTTAGGAAAAAGTCTATGTAGAAGTGAATCTCAGTCATTTTAACTAATAATTTTTCTATCTCTTAATCATTCCCTATGCAGACAATATATGGATTGGATTCATGCATTATGGAGGAAATAGCCTACGTTATCCCAAGACTTATAATGGGGTATTATACTCTCTAAAAGTGAAAAATAGAAAATCATGAAATTCTTCATATATTGCTACATAGAAACCTGTGCTATATATGTTCTCATCTAACTGCTTGGCGGTAATATTTCTGTCATGCAGTGTAATTGTTCAAGTGCTTTGCAGTTATAGCACCTTCCCTTTGTACACAATTGTGACTCAGGTAATTGGATAAATCTAAGGACATGCTTGTTCAATAAGCTTCATAAAAGTTAAGGTTTAAATTATTTTTTTATCCTGATAATTTAACTTTTTTATTTATTTTTATTGTTGTAATTTATTTTCGTTTTAGTTCCTATAAAATGTATTTATTTTACTTTTTGTCCTTAAAGTGTTTTAAATAATATTTTTTCTCAGTTCAAATTATTGTTTTACTTATCAAAGCTTATCTAAAACACTTAAAAAACGAAAAATAAAACACACATTTTACAAAAACTAAAATTAAAAAAGAAATTGTAAGAATGAAAATGAAAAAAAATGTTAAATTAGAGGGACTAAAAAAGTAAAACAAAAACTTAATTGAATGTAAAATATAATTTGATCAAAACTTTAACATGCTTGTGTTCTTTGCTTTATATATTTTCCTCACAATGAGAGCAGATGGGTAGCAAAATCAAGGCTGAAAAGGCAGAATCATCTCCCTTGATAAGGACTAAAGGTGGCTCCACCAATAATACAAGGCAGTCCAACCGCATGATCAAAGAATCAACCCAAATTGATGAAGCAGCAATAATCATGGTGGAAGATACAACATCTACAATTGAGCTTCCTCACATGGTCCATTCTCCTTTGGAGAGACCTAATTGTGCATCCAATAGTTATTCCTCAACAAATATTCACTAGCATGAATTCATCTTGATATTAGGAAAAAACTTGGAAAGTGTCAATACAACATTTCTAATTGGTTTTAATAATGATTTTTATTATAAAAAAAATACAATAATTTGATTCTTATATTGTAAAGGGGACACACAACTAGTTCAGCTACATTCTTAAACATCATATATTGTTAGTTAATTAAAAGCAAATTATTTATTAAATGAAGCTACTTTGTTAAGCTTACACATTTCAGCATTAATTCAAGCTCTCAAAGACTCTTAGTACATGATTTTTTGCTTTTATTTTTTAAATAACCTAAATATATTTTTTGTCTCAGATATATTTTTTATTTTTTAATATACATAAATAAATTTTTATCCTTAATGAAAAAATAATTTTATTTTATCGTCCCTAAATCACTATCTAAATAACTTTACTATCTAAACTAATTTAAGTATCAAAAATAAAATAATTTTTTATTAGAGACAAAAAGTTATATATATATATATATATATATATATATATTAAAGACTACAACTATGGGTGGTACATAGGTGAAACATTTGTTTTTAACATTTGATATAGATTTAATTGTATATTTTATCATCTAATTTTAAATATTTATAAATTTTACCACCTAAATTTTAATTTCATAAAATTTACTACTCAATTTTTTTTTATTTCTGTGCATTTTAGCAATGTTTACATGTCACTAGAAGAAGTTACATTTTTTGCCAAACTACATTTTGTTGTCAGCATGATGATAAAATGCACAAAAAATGTAAACTTAAGTGATAAAATTTGTAGAAAAATTGAGTGATAAAATCATAAAATTATGATAATTAGATGGTAAAATATAAAATTAAAACTTAAATATATTAATAAATATTTAATGGATGAGATTAAAAACCATATATACTTAGAAGTGGTTTTGAGTTTAGTCCCAATATAAACCCCATATTTAGATGCATTTCCAATATATTATTGATCACATTTTTTCAGTTCAAAAATCTAGTAGAGTGGCAATGGCAACATCACAGTTGAGGTGGGCTGGAGGTGAGACAGAAGCAAGCAACGAAGAGGGTCTATGTGTTTTTGTGTGTTTGTTCTATCTCGCTCTCATTACAAGGTCGGTTTTTGGACGACCAATGTTGTTTGTGCGTCGTAAAATGTCCCTTTTGTAGTAGTGTAATTACCATTCTATTTCACTACTTTTTCTTCAACTCTTAAACCATTTCCCCTTCCTCGTCCCTAAAGCGCGCTTGTCTTTTCGTTTATTAATAACACCTTGAACGAAGTCTCCATTGCTAGGATCATATACACTTCACTACTTCAGTACTATACGAGGTACACGATAATGACCTTATAAAGTATTGATACATGAGGAGTATACATACTTGATATATTTTTGTAAACTATTTGAATTTATAAAAGAGAAAAAAATGTTATATACTAATAATATAAAAAAAGTTACACGATTATCCAATCACAATCAATCTATCATGATATGTATAATATTAATTTATTGATTTTTAACTTCCATTCTCATCTTTCCTTTTGTTTGCCTAACTTAGACACCGCTCTGCCTTACGCTACACAATCTTTCCCGTTCCTACATTCTTGAACTTTCATTCATTGCCAAATTGAACACATATTGATTGCAATATTTTTCATTTTTCACCTTCACAAAATAAACTACGAATTTGTGAGTATCGATCTGCAAAAGAACATTGAATTGGTATGCACAAACCAATTCGTGGTTCTCTATTCTGTTGCACGAATTATGTGACTATAGTTAGGATAACTGAGCCACCCAATTACGTGTGAGTGAAATCTAAAGCTCAGTGACCCAATGTCATCGCCACTACCTCGCTCAACTGTCATCTCAATCTCACATCGTCATTCAAGTTACAACATTTTTTCACATATATTCGACGTTGCTTCAAAGGGGAATTTTGATTTTCCTCATAATGAAACTCAAGAAGTTAGGTAACCAACCTATAACATCTCAATGCTTAGATTACATCTCTATTCATAATACAAAAAATTAAAATCTTTATTGAAATTTTTTAAAAATAAAGGTGAGAATTTTATGTAGATTCAGAGGTGGGAAGGGTTAAATATTCGTGTTCTTCTTCTTATTATTATTACTATTATATCAGCTTTTACTTTGGTAAATTTACATATATTTTGTGTTTTTAATAGTAAATCTAATCTAATAGTGTTGGGTTATATATCCTTATTATAATGATTGATTCTTGTTTTGTCTTGGATGGACGCTTAAGTAGTAGCCATTGTTCATCTTTCAAATTTGCAAGTATATTGAATTTACAGTGGAACATTCTCTCTAAATGGGGGTTAAATTCACAAAATGACACACATAGCAAATATTTGTGATCCTGGCAATTGTCAACTTACATTCACACAAGTAAAGAGACACAAATGTTAGTGTGACGATTATTTGCTATGTGTGCTAACTCGTGAACTTGACCCATTTAGACAGAATGTTCCACTGTAAATTCAACGTGTTTGCAAATTTGAAGGATAAACAATAGCTACTGAATAAGCTTCCATCCAAGGTCAAACAACAGTTAATCATTATATATAATAAGGATATACAAATATTAGATTAGATTTACTGTTAAAAAAACACAAAATATATGTAAATTTACCAAAGTAATAACTAACAACAATAAGGATATATAACCCTTCCCACCTCTAAATCTACATAAAATTCTCGCCTTTATTTTCCAAAAATTTCAATAAAAGTTCCAATTTTTGTATTATGAATAGAGATGTAATGTATGCGTTGAAATCTTATGTTAATTGACTTCTTCAATTTTCTTTTCGAAAAAAATCAAAATCCATCTTTGAAGTAATTGTATGAACAATACTATTATGCATAGTTTATATTCTATGGGCGAACTTATGCTGGAGCGTAGTGGAAAGAAGCAAAAATATTTGCCTTTGGGTTTGACCGGGTTACGATCTTGGGGTTTGGAGGAGGCTAAGCCCCTCACAGTATGATACAATATAATATCATATATTTGTATTATTTTATCTTTACAAACTAATGTAATCCTATTTATCAAATAAAATAATAGAAAATGTTTCTCTAATCCCAAGAAATAAGTAAGTAGACACACTTGTTAAACCTTATTAAATATTGTGTTTAACTACGTGCATTTGAATTTTGAAAACTTTATTTTTTAGAATTCTAGTTATTATTACTAACAAATATTAGTCTACCAAAAATCAAAAACCCTCTTTGAAGGAATTAGATATGTTAGAGTTATGGAGCATTTTTATGGACTCGAGTTATGGATGTGAAAAAAAATTATTCTTTAAAAAAATTAAATCAAGCCAACTAAACCTATAAAAAGTTCATTTCAAATCAAACCACTTTATGAAATGAGTTTGATTATCCATTTGTACATATATGATTCGATTTTCCAAATAACCAAATCAAATCAAACTGTTGACAAAAATAGATTAGTATATCGAACCACTTTATGAAAATGATTAAGTTTGAACTAAATTGTTTTCATAAAAGGATTTTTTTTCTCGAAACAATTCAGATTTTTTTAATTGTTATAAAAAATGAAAAATAAAAAAGAGAAAGCTTCTCTCCCACCCCCATTACATGCCAATTTGAGAGGAGAGAGGCACACTTTCCTTTTATTTATTTTCTTCCTTTTTCATTCCATTCTCTCTATTTCCCCTACAAATAAAACTATCAATATTTATGTAGGCACAAAATATGGATATAAATACTAAATACACTAGTTTTGTAACCAAAAAAAATATTAAATTGTAACAAAAATAACAGCAATAAGGTTACCATCCACTCAAGTAAGTCTAAAGGATACTTTTTATAAAACAAATATGAAGATAATGTTATAATACATTATCCAAAGTGACATCCCTTTTATGTTAGACAAAATTTTTTATTAATTTTTAACTTTTTTTACTACTTGAATAGTTTGTTTAACTATTACTAAAAAAAAAATTAATAATTTTTAGCATTTGAATTAATATTTTTTAAAATATTAATTTCATTTTTTAATATTTTTTTCCTTTTTTATCCTTAATGTATTTATTAATTTTTTAAATTATCTTTTTAATAAATAATTATTTTATTATAATTTCGTCAACTTAGACATTTTAGTTATTTTAATTATTAATTTTACCAAACATTTATAATTTAATAAATTAATTTTTAACTAATTTTTCAGCTAATTTTACTAAATATTGACTTATACTACATCTTAATTACTAAATTTTAAGAATAAATATATCGTTAATTTCTCGTTTTATAAAAAATAAAGCATGTTTGTAAAGCTCTTTCCAATTTATTATAAACAGCCGTTTATTATGTTTACCCGATTGGTGCATTTGCAGACTTTTCTACCCTACATACTCATTCCAATAATCAATAAATGGCCTAAGTGGAGGAAGAAAACCACTATGGTACATGTAGTCCTAACACAAATTTTAGATACATAAATATACACTATCGTGGGAAATTTGATGAGAGGCCTTTCAATGGGAACCTTTCTCCATCTCAAGATTACAACTCCCAGATACAGAGGCAGCTTCCTCATTGGCCTCTGCAATCTTGAGTTCATTTAAGGTCCTTTTTGCATAAACAGTGAAGGCAATGGTGGTAACAACAGCAACAATGAATGAAATAATGTTGTATATGATTTCCACAGTGGTCAATTGGTGCTTTCCATACTGTGCGTCTGCCAAGGTCCTTATTAATCGACCACTGCTTAAATGAGAAAAACAGAGATGTATTAACAATGAATAATAAGGAAAACATGTTATGGATTCAGTCATATCCGGATCAAACAAATCATATTTTATACCCATAGTCATGTATGATTTCAATCAAACTTCAGAACGTTTGACTCTGACCATTTTTTTCCCTTGGAGGGTATGAGGAGGAAATTTGGGAAGGGGGGTGTTCAAAATGTCAAGACATGAAAATATCTCAAAATTTTCAAACAAGGATAATTGTTTACTACTACTCACAATTATATGACTAACAAGTCATCAAGACACAACTTTACCGTTATGTCAAGACACAACTTTACCCTTGCAAAATGAAAAAAAAAAAAAAGTAACCATTTTTTAAGAAAATACTTTATAATTATATTTGTAAGTATATTTAAAAAAAAAAAAAAATGAATCTTCTCCCTTAAGAAAAATCTTGTGCTTCACCCCTGCCACCCATCCCAACATACCATAAAGGAAAAATACAAAAGAATGAACCTGTAGATGTAAAGGAAAGCTTCTGGCACCATTCCTGCTATTGATCCACATAAGTACGGCCAAAACCTCATATTTGTCACTACAACAGCATAGTTGAATATGGTATACGGAAAAGGTGAAACTCTAAACAGAGCAACTACTTGAAATTGATGGAACCAGCTTCCTTCCCCAGCAAGCCTTATCATTGTGGCATTCTTGGGCCATCTCTTTAACCATTGCTGAACCATATATATATAAAGAGCATAAACAGAAACTCAAAGTACAAACAACTTAAATGAAAAAGAAAAACAACACAAATCAAGACCATTTATCATATGAGAAACAAAATGACTTACATGAATGCGGTCACGGAAAATTAGTCCAATTAGGTAAGGGAGGACCATCCCAATGGTTGTTCCAACCATTATAATAACAAAGCCAAGGCCATAACCAAAAATCATCCCAGCCAACCACATGGAAGGGCCAGAAGGGATAAAAAATACTGGGAATAAAGCCAGAGAAGCAACGAGTACAAGGGCAAGAACTGGACGGCCAAAGGCAGTTGCTTCCCACTCCATGATTGGGTAAAGAACCTACAATAAAAAATTTAGATAGACCAAGCTCAAAACATGAATTGACAGCAACCATGTGGAGTGTAAGCTATTCCACAAGAAATAAAATATTGAGTCTAAGCTTGTTCATAGGCAATAGCAGAAAATATCAATATTTATGCAATTCCCAAACCTCTTCAAGTTTATTACCATAAGTCATTTCGTGATATGATCCTCATAAAGGACTAAACTATAAAATGTCTGCAAACTAGGGTTAAAGAGAAGAAAAAAATAAGAGGGATAGAAACATAGCAAACTGCACGCTGATAATTTTTCATTGACAGCATGAGATCATACATCAATTGAACTCCCCTAATAATTTTTCATCACATTGGATAGAAACATAGCAAACTGCACACTGATGCCATATTATATGAAGTGGGAGAGAGCATAGAACTAGTTGTTCTATTGATCTTGGAAATAATAACCAAATACATAGAGATGTGATGCCAAGGAAAAAGCCAAACTTCAAATATCATTGTCATATAAAATGTTTCAGTTAAAAACAATTAGGAGCCTGAAAGTGACACTGGACAGGAATGACATAATTTTATGAATATCAAATAAATCCACAACAGACAAACAACACAGTATTGATTAATTTCTGAATAGGAATTGCAAAGCCCAAATTCCCAGTAAACATGCATCAAGAAAATAAACTCTGGTACCAGAATAATTGTAAAGAGGAAGTACCTTTTCAAAAGTAAATGGCACTCCCCATTTCAATATAACAAGACCAAGTACAACAATGACAAAGCACCATAAAAATGCTTTTATCCACCACCTGAAAGATTTCATTCTTGACTCTGCTAGAGGCTGTAGTATTTCGGTTTCAACAACCCTCGGTTCATCAGATATGGCAAGTCTAACATATTCACTATTCCCCCTCACATGATGACCTGAGATTGCATGTTTTTCTAAGTCCTCCGATGATTCAGGTGTCATCATTGTGATGCCAGGGGACTGTGAACTGAAACAGAAACACAACATAAGCATGAAGCTGAGATCAATTCAAAATTCAAATTGAATGTTTGATTCTACATAGTTAAATCAAGCAAAAAGAACGATCGTACAGCAGATAAGCAAAATTAATCTATCTTAAAGACTAAGACCACAAATTCTCTAGCCAAATTGCAGCCAATTAACATTTGCATTATATGACAAAGAGAAGAGACAGCTAATAACCAAAAAGTAAAACAAGGATGCTTAAGAAGATACAACATGACTTCTAACTACATGCAGGTGAAAGATTATGGACGACTCTGAAAGAGGTTGGAAGTGTCGAGTTCCACAGATTTAGTAGGGTATACTCCAGTTTGTAGATATAGTAACAAGGCAGACAGTAGCAAAATAAAGTAAGCAAGCTATAGGAATTACTATATGTATAAAATTCCTTTCATACTACGGCCAGAATAAATTTTCCTTAAAGCATAACACTGAATGAGTTAAAAATTTCGTAGAGATCGCAACGCTGCCTCGCTATTTTACATCCAATAAAGCCATGTAGCGGCAAAACTGCCACTATTAGACTGTAGCACAAACTATAGGAACCAAAGAATTTAACCCCCCCCCACAAAAAAAAAAAATCAATGTTGGAATACTGTTCAGAAGCTACATAATATCCTACAAAACAGAATTTATGCATGTCTGCAGTAAAAAGCATCTGAATAAAGGAGACAGTGATTGGAAAATATCAAAGACTCCAAATAGCCCTAAAAGCTTTTTTTAATTATTCTTTCTTCTTCAAGTCTTCAACCCCCTTTTTTGTAGACAGATGATCCTTGCTCTCACAACAAACAAGAGCCCTAAAGAAAAAATTCAATGACCTTCTATTCTAAGAAAGTGCCACCCAAAAGAAGAATTCAGAGCCCTAAAAATCTCAACACACAAGCTGGTCCCCTTTTATTTGAAAATCCAACACAAAAAAAATTATCCTAAAAAGACTTTCAACTTTGGCACTCACCTCTCTCTAATCACTTGAGAGCTTCTTCAAGGTGTTGAAGCCAAGAATTTCCCAAACTAGAGATGGGTTTAATTGAACTAACTAAAGCCACTCCCTTTGAACATTAACTCACCATAACATCACTTTAATTAACGTTTTGCCGCTTCAATGAATTACTATAAAAATTTAAAATCCCAAGGCGCCTCCTTCTTCAATGCCCGCCGCAGTTAATGAAACAAACGTAAATTTATTTATCTTTTCATTTTTTTTCCGATAAGAATTATAAAATAAAGTATAATAAAATAAAATATCCATAGAAATGTTTATGAAACTCAACAGAGAAAAGAAGAAGAATCAGAGATTGTTGTGACAAGCTGAGAGAAGCAAAAAGGTATTTACGAGTTAACAGCCTCCGGGGAGCTTGGCCGTCGGAGTAAGGCGGCGACCGCCGTGGACCGCGGAAGAGGCGGCGGGGAAGGGAAGAAGTTCAACGCGCGGAAGGCAACAAAAAGAATCTCCAAAAAAATTTCGTCGACTTCACCAATGTTTCGTTTTCAAACTTCAAACGAGGCACCATCGTCTTCTTCTTATATATTTTTTTATTTTCTACATTTTTTTATATTTTTGAAAATTTATACTATTTTATATTATTTTGTTTTATTAAAGTTTTGAGGAAGAAACGAAGGGTGAGAAACAATTGTATAGTGGTTTTGAAAAAAAGGTGTAAAAAAGTAGTTGGTTTGGATGCGTGGATGGAATGTTCAAAAGTAAGAACACCCAAAGAAAAAACGTGAAGGAATATATACTCAAAATAATTTAAATATATTAGTATTGTTCTGACATGTACATTATACAGAATAAATATTCTTTAATATATAAATATATTATAATTAAAATGTATAATAAATAAATATTCTAAATTTAGGTATATATTTTGTGTTACAATATAGTATTATTTTAATTATTGAGAAGAAAATTTTAAAAATGTATTGAAATTTAAATTAAAATAGATGATATTAAAATAATAGAGTGAAAAACATAAGAGATGAAAAAATATCTTACAAACTCTCTAGCTTCTATTTGAAAAAACTTTCTCGTTCAATTGTTTAAGATAATTATTCTAATTTATATATATATAGTAATAAGTAAAATAATTTTATATTAATAATATATTTTAATTAAATTAAATTTAGATAT
>PYAF01001252.1:2553220-2569970 GCA_007407185.1 Glycine tomentella
AAGTAAAATAATTTTATATTAATAATATATTTTAATTAAATTAAATTTAGATATGTTATTAATGTAAAAGGTTTATATTATTAGTCAATGAAATAACACTATAATGGGGCTTTTAAAATAGTAACAGTGAATGATTTTTAATATGATAATTGATGATTGATTAACATAATAAAAAATATTATGATATCAGAATTCTAATTAAATTCTTTTAAAATTGACTTATCAAGCTTATGTATATTTTAATTGTTTATTTCTAGTTCAAGATAAAACTAACTAATTTTAATTTAAGAATAAATACTTTTTTTATCAATTTTAATAAATAAGTGATTGTTTTATTCCTAAACATACACTAATTATTTGTGTCAACTGTTAAATAATATAAATAAATAAATACCTATTGATATGTAGAGATTTTACTTTGTTAAAACATGTATTTATTTTTTAGACTTTAAAAAAATGTTTTTTCGTTAATTATACGGCCACTTATAATATTTTAGTTGCTAAAAGTAAAACAGTCCAACGGAAAAACAAGGAAATTAATTTTTAAAGTAGGAATTATTTTTTGAGGGTTTTTAAGTAGAATGTTGGGTTCGTATTTTAAAATAAAATAAAAAATTATTAAATAGAAAAACTTTGTCACTTTGTAATTTTTATTGCACTCAAATCTGAATATTTAAAATAAAAAAATTGTCACCTTCTAAAACATAGACTAAGCATATTTTTTTCCTTAAATTATTTGGAACCGAATATAAATCAACTTGGCCACGCTGTAACAACTTAATGAGTCTCATTTGTTGTGTATTGGGTGCTTTAAGATCGTCAAATTATTCATAATTTAATCAATAATTATGTGATATATAAATAATTTAATATTTTAAATTGATTAAAAATTAAATTAAAGAATAATATATTTAATTCTTATTAAATAATTATTGAATATATCTTTAATTTAATAAAGATATATTTAATTATTTATCTGTTATATAATTATTAATTGAAATCACAAATAACGTGATAGATCTAAATTATCTAATAATTTCTTCAAGAGAGAAACGCAGATCTCTATTACAACAAAGCGCGTGCAAACTTGTGATGTATTTGTACGTAGAAAAAAAAAATAGATTTCAAATTCAACAAAAATCAAATGCAATATGAAATGCAACAAAAACAATGGCATATTCTTCTTCTGCAACATATGAAAAAAACAAACGAAACCGCAGACTCATCTCCCCACATCTAGAAGATTATGTCAGAAGGATTGACTTTTGACTTTTCCTTTCCTGTCACGTTATCTTATGACTGTAATTGCAAACTTGTTGCTATCCATTTTTTATGATTGGTTGGAGTATATTGGACTTAAAACCCAAAAAGAAAAATGATTAATGAGATTTGGTACAAAGTTTAATGATGAAATGATAGTTTATCAACTGGTTACATCATGGGCTTGTCTTTGAATTTAAAGTGATATTGGACTGAAAATATCGAATATATAATGTCGTACTTTTAGTTTTAAGTTTTTAAATTTTTAAAAATTAAAATTAGTTTTCAGTTATTACTCGCAAATTCATAATTCATTTAAAAAAAAAAAACATTACATTTATGGAATTTGCTGGTATCATTCATTTTCGTTGCTGCATTTGCAAGGAAATTATAGTTGAATCATAAAGTATATACTGTACTTCGTAAGATAATTAAATAATTTATAGGTTAATTGATTAGTTTATCTGATCAAATGTAAATTATTTAATGTGCTTGATTAAATAGCTTTTTTAAATTATTACTAACTTTGTTTTGATAAGTTAATAGAAATAACGAATGACTTAAATTAAAAACTTTCTATTTTTTCCAATGTTATCCATGTTAATTTCTAGAAACTGTATTTTACTCTTCCTAAATCAATTTTTTTATTTTATTTTCAATAAATATATACATGCATATTTAGTTATTTTATGTCACTTTATGGGTATCAACTAGTTAATCAGTTAATTTTCAATTCAATTAGCTAACTTATCACTTTTTAGTTTTTAACATTTTTAGCTATTTGCTATCTTTTTAGCTAAACATGCCAAACAAAGCCTTAGGTACTAACTTGTGTGAGACATTATTTATGCTTTGGAGCTACACACCTTGACACCCCCACCATTTATCCCAGCCACATACCTCAGTTAGCAACGCACCTCCCTCAGCAGCCTAGTCACACTTGTACTTGACTGACAGGTTGATACGTATTGTATGATTGTATCAATGGTGCCTGCAGAAAAGTTAAGTTGGAAAGAAGAATAAGAGGATAAGGGAAATTATCTGAGAGCTGAGCTCCCCCAAGTGTGTGAAAGTCTCAACAATCTTACAGAATGCACACACCCTCAATCAGTCAATCATTACTAACAAACTTCCACTACCACCAGCAGACTCTGTAATTACCTAACTACCCCCCACCCTTCTAGAATACCTTATTAGTTTTGGTCCTACGGTGATAAACTTTGAAGAGCTTATCCCATCTAGAGACTTGATTCCTATCACAGGTGTGTCACCAACTTTCACCTTACCTTACCTGCTTACATAGCACCAAGTCGAGACTATGTTAGCGCAACATCCTCCTCCTCTAGAATAAATTTCAACATCAATCACACAAAATTCAACAGTTTCACAATGCAGCAGACACATATCTGTTTTAACAGTCTTCCATAATTATCGGAAGGACCTCTGAATGTCCTTGATACCGTCCTGTGAACAGTAAGTAGCGAAGTAAGCATGGGAAATCGGGGAAATAATAAGCAACAGACAAGAAGAATCCCTTATGAGCTACAGAAAGAATTATGCAAATTTGTAGATATATCTCTTTATTAACAGCTTTCAGTTGATTGAGTGAAATCATATTAACAAGATACTAAACTTACATAAAGAATCAAAGAGAAGAAAAGCAAAAAGAAACAGAAAACTAAAAGCTCATGCACTCTGGCCAAAAAATTGGGGTTGTAGCACTCGCTTCATTATGGATTAAAGAGCTTCCTGAAAGGCCCATCTTTCCTGTCTTTGGCAGCTTCAGTTAGAGCTAGGAACCGCTTGAACCCAGTGGTGGCAGCTCCTCGTCCAAGTGCAGCAGCCCTAGTAAGAACATCCTCTCGTGACGCTATGAGTCCAATAGCAGAGGGGCTAGGTACCACAGGAGCTACTGGAGGAGCTGCTGGCACAATTGAAGGTGCAATCTGAGTTTGCTTAATTCCAGGCCCATGTTTGTTGAAGTCATCAAGAATGCTTTGTTGGTCAGCTTTTTTCAGACCCTGAAGAACAACTCATACATAAATCCTCCAAACATGAAGAGAAATTTACAAATCATGCATTCAATTGCATTCAAAAACCAAAAAACAATTAGCATCATGTGATAGCATCCATAAGTGAAGCATCAACCATTAATGAATATTAACTAATTTAATTAATTGTAGTTATTTGAATATATATATATATATATATACACACACACACACATCTTCTGTAGGATTTAGACATAGCATGCTCCTCATCAATCTCAATTGTTCAGTATCCGTATCTGCATATAATCCATGCACTAATAAGACTTACTACGGCAAGGTTCACAAATAGTTTAGTTTAGATGACGTAGTTACTGAATGTACCTAGGAGGAATAGAATAGGGAGGAGAAAGGATTGGAAGCCCAAAACAGCCAGCAAAACATGGTGGGGGAATTCAGCATGTAACAACTTGCTCACATGGCTAAGGGAGTAGAAAGAAAAGGAGGAAATTAATGAGGATATAAGCAAAGATAGAGTAAGAGAGAAGTTTAAGTATATGAATTTAGGAAGAGAGACTAACAAATCCTCGAAGAGCTACTGTATCTTCTCATTTTTCGTTTTATGATTCTACCTTTGTAATTTGGGATTACTACTACTTTCTGAAACGAGATACCAGGGTTCCTATCAGATTACTTACTGAAGATGTAATGTGCTATTGCATTAGTTAACCTTGAACTGCTATAGGGACAGATTTATTAAGAATTACTAATTTTCAAAAATTGATTTTTCATAGTGCTTCTTTGTAAGATCCTTATGTTTGCAAATATGAACATTTCTCCTTTCTTAAGAGGGTGGCCCATTTGCCTATGACTGTTCGGCTTGAATTAATGAGCCAAATGGTAATGAACTCAGTAATTTTATTAATCATGAACTTAACCATAAAAATTTATTTTATATTCAATAAGTTCGTAGGCATACTGTATTTCAATAATCAGAGGTCCAGAACAAACAAATGATGCAACAACTAGTAATGAACCAACTAGAGATTTTGATAGAACTAGCAAGAAATAGCTAATTATAACCTTAAGCTCCAGGATTCGTTGAAATTCCATGGGTGTACCCTCAGGTAGCAATGCACGGTAAGTATCTGCTACAGAATCAACTGGAGAAAGTATAACCTAAACATGTACATCGCACAAATTTGTCAGAAGGAAATAATTACATGTTTGGGTTTGATTGATAAATAGGTAGAAGTCTTTTCCTTCTTGAAAACTCCTTCAATTAGGTTTTGATGTTCTGAACACAAAATAAGCTAACCCAAACACGTCAAACTATTTTCACATAATAAATGTTTTACTAATGAATGGACAACAAACCTTCAAAAGGGCCTCGGCTTTGCTCATCTCACGGCTTACAAACTTGGAGTAACTAGCAGCACCTGATGTCTATCAGAGAAAATAAGCAGTCAGTTCATGTAATGAGATAAACCAGCACCAAGCACACTACAGATCGACAATTAGATATGCAAACAGAAGTATGTCATTTTCACTATTAATTTATTTGACAAGGGCAAGCTCCTATGGATTCTAGACTAATGGAAGATGATCCTTAATCAATGCAGTGCATATAGTTCATATGCAACATAAAGTAGCTGGTTGGACAAGATAGTCAGTTCAGTTCATTATTGTTTCTTACAAGTATTTAGAATATTAGGAAACCAATACTTTTCTCACTATATTTAAGCAGTACCAAGTTATATTTAAGCAGTAGAAACTATTGAGTACAAATTAATATCACCTGTCTACCAAGGGAAGGAACTTCAAGAAGAATCGTCTTTACAGCTTGGGTATCTAATAGCATCTGCAAAAATCAGTTCATTAACTTATTAACATCATAAATTGAGTTACAAGAGTTCCTCGAAAAACAGAGATTATTATTAAAAAAAAAAAAAATCAATGATATATCAATAATACATTGAACAAAACAAATGCTTTGATTTTAGTATTTTACCAATCGTGTAGCTAAAAGGAATTTAAAAAACAAAAAGAAAAAAAAACAGTCAGTACCTGTTGAGCTCCAGTTTCTGATATTTGCTTGCATTTGAAAATGTTAGAATAAAAGCGTGGACCAAGAGATGATGCAAGCTGAAGATTAAAATACGAGATTAGATTTTAAAAAATGCAACACCATGTGAATTATTAGGGATCATTAAATTAACGAACTATATGTTATCTTCAAGAATAAACATCAGAAGATGTTTCGGAAATGATTGAAGATAAATATGAAATAACAGAATGACATATTCAAAAAGAAAGTTATTTAAAAAATAAAAATGAAAAATCAATTATATTAATTATAAACCTGTAATTATTATGTTAGAAAAGAAACTGGCCTTAATGCCAATTTTGATGTCAAAAACCATAGTTTCATGTATTTAATCCACTTTACAATCAATCACCTTATCCAGAAAGAACTGAAAGTAGACAGGTGAAAGAAGACTTCCAAGTGCAGGAATGCTAGTGGTCAGGATCAAATTTATGGCATTAACATACCTGCAAGAAAATAGTACAGTTAAACTAATGAACTTTGGCAGGAATGATAATCATTTGCTAAATTTTATTAAGGAATTCAACTTACTCTGATTGATCACCGACACTCTCAAGAGTACCCCAAGGGACACGTGTCATTGCAGCCATTTCCATGTCAAATTTAGTTTCCAGGCCATGCACTAAGGTCACTAATGATTTTGTTATAACGGCCGAGAATTCATCCTGTATAATTGCATAGTTCTGTTAAAATGGGAGCTGTAGAAAAAAGAAAAAAATCATTTACTGAGAAGGTATTAATACCTGCACTTCAGACATATCCACCCCATCTGTATATTGAGGGTCAATTATTTTAGAAACACTTTCAGCCAGTTCACCAGCCTATCAAGTACAAAGCTAAGTTAGTAAATCAGGCATTTACTCAATATCAACTGGATGAAGGATGTCAGAAACTAACCGTTTTGTGGCAATATTCAGCTGAATTTACAATGTAACAGATCACTCTTTCATCCCTATCAGATGTCTGTTCAACATTTCCAAAGATTAAACACACACAAAGAAAGCTACTTGACAGCATCAATATGTAACTTCTCACTACTATGAAAACAATTCCTTTGAAGATACCTTTATTTGTCCATCCATGCCTGTGGCTGCAGCAACAATTCCAGTGCCCCCCTTTGGGAGTCTAGCAAAGAGCTTTGTAGCATACGCTTTAAGAACTCTTTGGAAAACCTAAGATTGAAAGGGAATAAATAAAGTCATAAACTGAATGGAGTTTGCTTTCAGCCACATAGTTAAATATTATTTTTTAATACTTTAAAACTTATAACACTACTGCCAAAGATGGCATATCTTAATTATTAACTCTTTGCCACATTCAGCTACAATTGATACATTACATAAGCTACAACTCTTGTTGTGGAACAATTATTTTTATGCCATCACTAAATTATATCAAACATTTCTGCATAAAAAACATGCAGCTTAACTTGAAATCAGTCATGACCCATCCTCCAGAGACCAGAGAATTAACACTTTTTTTTGTTCTCTCACTCTTCTTATTTTTAAAGGGAAGAAACTTGATTAAAAGAAGATATAAAATATACAGGAGGAAAACAATATATTATCCTAAACAAATAAACAAAAGCAAAAATAAAAAAGAAATCAAACTCTCATCAGTACATTTAAGCTCTTTATTTGCAAAGAAACACTCTGAAGTCTGAACATCCAAAACATGAACAATATTACAACAATAAAAGAAAATAACTTCTAATCAAACTAAAATGTCAGAAACACCACTACTTTGTTAAGCTTGATTAAAAGAAGATGCATTAAAAGCTTGATTAAAAGAAGATGCATTAAAAGCTGGATTAAAAGAAGATGCATTAAAATAATATAGCATTGCCAGGACTAATGATTCTGATACTTGAATTAGCACAAGCGCATATCAACATTAGATGGAACCCTTCAATTTTATTTAAGCAATGATTTTTAATCCATTATTAAAGAAGTTCGTTGATACAAGTAAATAAGTTGACATAGACAATAGCAAGAAATTATATTTTAAATTCAATGGACATTATGAGCAACCATCCACGATTTGGACACATGATTCAATTGTTGATATACGCATTATCACTTCTTATATAGAATAGAAATATTAAAATAATAGTTAAGGAGTTTACCTTCAACAAATTGTATAGTGTCTGGTTCTTTGTTAAAGCACTGCATCTCTTCAAGCTTCTCTTGATTATAAGAAACAACTATGCAGCATGACAGAAAGAAACCAAGTAAACACAAAGCATAAGAAAAACTGATTTTACAAAATGGAGAAAAAAAGATTTTGGTGGTGTTTGGATAAGGGATTTCAAAATTTTAAGGAATTTAAAATGAATAAGAATTTAGTTACTTCAATTAAATTCCTTTCATTTTAAAATACTTTGTTTGGATAAAGCAATTCAATTTTCTTTTTGTGTTTAAAATTCTTTATTTAGATGAAATAATTTAATTTCCATCATATGCAAATTCCATTTTTGTTATTTGAAATTCCTTTATTTTAGGTGTTACTTGAAATTCCTTCATTTTGTTTGGGAAAAAAAATCCCCTATAAAACTTCAATCATTTCAAAAATTCTTTAGATTTAATATCCAAAACAGGTCATTTTAATACATGGTAATTTAAATTCAAATTCACTAAAAAAATTAATTCCTCTTTCAAAATCCCCCATCCAAACATACTATTAAGCTATCTAGCCACATTACTCTTTCACAACAGTTAATCAAATACCACCTATAAGAACTTCTAAGAACTCATAAGACATGAAATGATATAAGAGGCAAGTTACTCTGCTCTGAAACAAACTATAAAACATTACTTCTAAGAGCTCATAAGACATGAAATGATAGATCAAGGAACTCACCTGCATGCTACTGGATAAAACATTACTCTGACTTCCCTCCTCAATATCCCATGTCTCTTCCTATAGTGGATGAAATAATCAATATGAAAAAAAATCAGAAGTAAATGACAGAGCACATACCTAAAAAGTGACACAAATTACCTGAACAAGTTTCTCCAGACTTTCCATTAGTGTCTTCTCTTCCAATTCTACATATACCGTTAAGTGAGGTTCAAAGCAAGATGAAACAATTCCACGGAAGTTGAACTGTCCAAACAACCCAAGCATTTGTCAGGTCTATGTCTATCTCAATGAAACAGGCCAATAGGAATAAAATGAGAAACCTCTAAGAAAGCAATAACTACAACCAACAATATAGAAAATACCAAGACATAAGTGATTTTTTTTTACATCAACCTTACTTATTTCTAATTTGGAATCTTTTACTTCCATCTTTTGCACTATGATAAATATGAAAATAATTATAAAGTAACTGAGAGGCAACTGTTCCACAAGAGTTGCCACATAAGCTCAGACTTGGGATTGAAAGAACTAAATTATTGAAATCAAGAAAATATTAGTCCACAATTGTTTCTGGGTTTCAATTTAGAAGGAAAAATGGGAGGCAATAACCTATACTCAAAATTTGAAAATATTAAAGTAATATCATAATATGTTCTATCTTTTTTGGGGGGATACAAAATTCCTAAGCATCTGTCACAAACAAACTAAACCTGGAAGTTGGAATTAAAGGATAAAGAACCACATCAGATAACAGTAACAAAAAAAAACAGGAAAAAAAATCACAGGAAGACAAACCAAAAAGGTTAATCCCTAAAGCATTTATATCATCATGAGTCATGACAACACCTCAGAGACCATAACGGTAAATACATACATGTACTTAATCTATAAATCCAATTATATGCATTAGAAAATAGTTAAATGAGATCATACCCCAGCTCCAGGCACTGCCAAATCTTTACTTCCATCTTTTTCCTATATATACAAAAATAAAACATGATGGTTATTTTATAACTACAATCTTGAAAATATTAAAAAAAAGCTTATGAATAAGTACTGTCAACCTCAGCTATTTATATACATACTTCACTGTCACCTCCTTGATGTGCAGCAAGCTTTTTTTCATACTTCTTCCGGATATCCATGGCACTACTACTAGAATTAGTCCCTTTACCTATTTCTTCAATCTCATTTCCAATCTCTCTGTTTTGAGTGCCTCCCCCAAATTTCTCAGCCAATTCATCCTCAAACTCTAAAGTTCTTTGTAAAGCCTGCAAGAAATTAACAGATGAAACACCGAAAAACACAAAATCTAAGTATTTTCATCCTAAATACAAGATTGACAACTTATGCACCGATACAATCTATGAAATAACATAAAAGCATCCATCTACAGTTATTTATTAATTAAAAGCCCTAGAAAAGGGAAAATAATGACAAGGAAGTGTAGCTGCAAAACATGTGAAGTAACTATCTTAACAGCATTGTCAGTATGTCATTATTTAATGGCTTACCAATAACAAGGTCCCAACATCTGGCTTTTCCTTTAGATTAGCAAGAATGTCCTCTAGTTGTTTCCTGTAGAGACAAGTATCATAAACACAACAATATTTTTGCATATAATAACCCTTAAACAAAGTTTACTACATATGAAAAGACAATACTCTGTAAAATGCTTAATTCCATCAAATCTTTTTGCAAAACCATACAATATACAAAATATTCAAACAAAATAAAAACATCCAAAAATTTTGGCATTTGATTAAATTTGATGTTGGAAATTCAAAATCACAGATGGGGAAATGAAGTTCAAGTAACATTCAAACTGCAGTAATAAAATCATTCATATTCAATAAATTAAATTGTCATTTTGCTACAAACTAGAAGTAATCATGTTTTACTATGGCCATGGTTTCTTTTAAGAGAGAAGGTGTGAAAGATCCAGTGTTATATATTTTAAGGTGTATAAACAAATAAACACCATACCTCGTCTTCTTGCAAAATAGGATACAGAGACGATATGAAACATGCCATGAAGAAGGAAAGATTTTCCAAATTTCTTCATTTGATCTCATTCGGCGCTTAATCCATGCATATCTTCGTTCAGTTTTATCCAACTTTGCAAGTTCTAAGGATGAAAAAATAAGGAAAAATCAAATATGCAGACATTTGACAAGAACTTAAGTATAAACTAACACAAAAATCTTCCAGATAAATCAAACATACCAGCTCCTTCAAAAATTTGCTCATACGATGTAAGCTCCCTATTGCAGAAATTATTTACCAATTCTTCCCTTACAGAAGGCTCTAATGCATCAACAACCAGGCAGGCATCAGACAACTGCTGTAGCAAATTAGTTTCTTCCGTCTCCTTTCCAGTACCTAAGCTGAGACAAAAACAGAAAATTGAGGAAGCCAGTTACACATAGCCTCTTTGCAACCAAACAGCTTCTATATCTAGTCAGGTTAATAACATATCATAAAACATTATATAAGAAACATATATTGATGAGCAATCTAAATACATTGTATATCCAATTCACATTCTAGTGCCTATAGAGATTTACAAACAGAAGAGAAAATGGAAATCAGTAACAATATATACCTAGAAAAATCAGAAAACACATGTGACTTGAGTATTTGCTTGATATTTTTAAACTTCTCCCTCAGTTCTATGATCTTCGGAATATCCCTATAGGCCTCAAAGTGACTACATAACTGGTTCACTGCCTGAAATACAAGATGACAGGATGAATAAATTGATAGGTCAAACAAAAACAAGTTGAGTTTTATAGATTAGTTAATTAAAACAATAAACATATCTTTCAACATGAGATGGATGAGACGTAAGGAATTCATAAGCCATGATCAGATACAAAGAAGCCAATACAACTGAAGTAGACCTCTAAAGTATATAGTATGCTTTTGAGAAAGTGTTTTCACTTTGCAGCATGTTTAGGAAAACTTTTTCCAGACAAATAACACAATAATAATAAATATCATCAGTTAAACACATGAATGCACACAAGGCATTAAACAACATTAAGCCATGCACTAATAATAATTAAAACCGTAATAGATCTTCGTTTTACCAAAAACACACATGCACATACACCACACCAATTCAGTAAACAACAGTTATACAAAAATGCTGTAAAGATAGATTGGACACCTCCAGCTGCGCAGCTGCCTCTTTATATTGACGTTTTGAAGCCATGACTTGAAGCTGTTCAACAGCAGAGACTGCCATATAATAGGTAAGCTTGCTGAAGTAAAACATAAAAAAAATGTCTATGCATCAAAAAAACTATAAAGCGTGCAACAAACCTATAGAATAGATGTGCCTTTTTTTTGAATTTGTACATTAAATTTGCACCAACTTGGTTTAAATAGTATAATGGTTTATTTAGTTCTGAAGTTACTAACACAGAAATACTAGTTGAGTTGCAACCGATACATGGTAGTTGTTTGTTGCAGTTGATTATGGGGGTTATGCTATTTTACATGTTTATGGCAAATTAATGGGAAATGATCTATAACAGTATAAGCAAATTTGGTTATATGATTGAAAACTATCCCTTGCAGGACTATAAATTTAATCATACCCACGCCCTCTATAGTCACAATAAAAGCTCAGAAGTTGGCATTTTTTCTGCAATTCACAGATTGTGCACATTTGCAATTTGACTGCTATATAATATTCCACAAGAGGACAACATCATATAAACAGAATTACACAATATCTACTTGTTTTACCGAAGAACTACACTAGCTCAAATTGATTAACATGTCTAACTAACCACACTTGTATAAAGTTCAATTTCTTAAATTGTAAACCAAGCAAGCTTAAGTACCATAAATAATAATTAAACAATTCGTATTTTACCAAATAAAAGATGGAAATGCAAGATTTACCAAGCATTGTAAGCCGGTGAAGTGCAGTAATTGTGGTAGTTATATGCTTCTTGGCAAAGTCCAGTTTCTTAATGTCACGGCATATTTCTTGAACCATTGTTTCGCTCTGCACAGCTTTAGTTTTTATCTCTCGGATCTTATACATAAGTTCCTGCATTTACCAAGGGAATGTGCAGATAAAACGCATGCAACGCAACACAAAGGTTAAAAACGTTGAAGAAGGAAAATAAACAGTATAAACTACTTCACCCACGCACATACCTCGACGGCACGTGTGGCAGCAGCGAGATCCTCCTTCGCCTTAGTTCCTGAGTTGCTCTGGAATCAGAGAATCGGAGCCATCAGAGAGCGAAATTGACGGAACAAAACCAAATAAATGAAATCACTGAACGCTAATTGAAGAGATATTAACACCTGTTGGCGAACGGCGGCGAGAATTCCGGCATCGACGGTGCGAATCTCGTTCTGGATTTTCTGCATCAGCGGCTCCACGCCGGAAAGAGACGCCTCTGCGTAACAACAGGCAAATTTGAAAGAAGTTAAGGTTTCGATTAGGAACGCTTGCGATTGCGAGTGAGATTGGGAATGGTGGCGTACCGTTGGGGAACATCTGGTTGATGTACTCCAGAGCGCTTGACTTGTCCATTGGTGAGAATGAGCGCAATCACAAAAGCATGAACGGTGATGGTGATTGTGATTAATGTTCAGATCTCTTAACTCGCGTGTTCGGCACCATTTATGCTCTTCGATTTGTGGCGGATCCAATTGCAGATGTGTGTGCTGTGACTGTGACTACTGTGACGCTATTGATAGTGCTCCTCCTTTTCGTCGTCTTCAACCTCTGGACACTTCTGTAATATATTTTTTTTTATAGAAGACACTGCTTAATATATGAAAGCTAAAATATGTTTTTGTATTGAAAAAATCACCTAAGTATGAATTTCATTCTTGTGAAACTTTTTATTTAAAATATATGTAGGCTCGATTGATTCTCATTGTATCATTCCATTTCTTACGTATCACTTCTTCGTTGACCAAATACTTGACTACTCTCTTCTTTGCGAGTTAAAACTTCCCAAACTTGAAAAAAAAAAAAACGCAAATTTGCAAATTGATTTAATGCTCCTTCATCATGAATTTGACACATAGTAACAAAAAGAAAAAGGCTTTGGTGTTAGTTTTATAATTGACTTTCTATTAAGCTAAAATTAATATTTAGAAATTTTCTTGTTATACGTTATTGTTTATATTAATTTTAGTTTAGTTGTTTTCTTAAAATATGCTTATTTATATAACTTTTTTCTTTATTCCTTTACATATTTATTTATGACAATATGGTAGGTTGAAAATTAATAAAGATGAAAATGTGTTCCTATACATATATTAGATAAAGGAATATCTTCATCTCTCTCACCATCTAAAAATTAGCTTCAACCATATTAAAATATTTGAAAAAAATAATTAGTGAAATTCAACTTTTTTTAATAATAACATTCATTGTATTGACAATGTTGTCATTTCATGCATTGAGAGTTATATCAATTCAACAACATTTTTTTGTTATACTTATAAATTACCAAAATAGTTGAGCCACAAAAATAATTAATGTAGATAAATATACATGTTAAAACTACACTATATTGAAAAGGCACTTTTGACGAGGAGAATAGGAAAAAAAGTACATTCAACATATTGTGCAATAAGCTTGGTTCGTTCTGGTGAATGAAGATGGACATAACATGCACAACCAAAGATACGAAGAGTGGAGTAATTAGTTGGGTGGTCAAATAGGCAAGTGAAAGGGGATTCATTACTTATTGATGGGGATGACAATCTGTTAATAAGATGAATTGCAGTGGAAAGGGCTTCACACCAAAATTGTGATGGCACATGAGACTCCAACAAAAGAATACGAACAACATCTAGCAAATGACGATTTTTTCGTTCAAATACCCCATTTTGTTGTGGGGATAAAGGACATGACCTTTGAGATATAATGTCATTGGATTGCAAGAATTCCTAAAATGAGTGCGAGGTGTATTCCCCTTCCTCCTTATCAGAGCAAAGAATCTGGATTTTGGATGAGAATTGGGCCTGAACATAAGCATAAAAAATTTGAAAGTGGAAAAAACTTCATCTTTTGAGCGCAGAAAATAGACCCAAGTGAAACGACTATAATCGTCAATAAAAGTTAAAAACTATTTGTAATGAACATGAGATATAACTGGTGTCACCCCCCAAACATCACTATGGATGATATAAAAAGGTTGTGTTACATTCGACTGATGTGTTGGAAAAGGTAGAATTTTACTTTTGCTAAGTTTACAAGGAATACAATCAAAATGAATAACATTAAGAGATATGGTGTGTTTATTTCCAAGAAAACCAAATTTGAGCATGTCATGGATTACATTTGAGTTAGGACAAAATTACAAGAGACTAAAGGCAAAGAAAGACTTGGAGACAACGAGAAATGGATAGGAAAAATATGTCCAACTTTAGGCCCCTTCGCAATGATCATCCCCTAGTGTTGATCCTGCACAAGACAACCAAACTTTGAGAAATGAACTCGACAATCATTGTCGACTAATTAACCAATAGAGACAAAATTATTAGTGAGATTAGGAGCAACAAAACATCAGTTAAAGATGAAGAAATATCACTAGTTGTTGTGATAAGCAATTGATTTCCATCATCAGTTTGTATCTTGAGATTTCCCAAATACTTTTTGATATTAGTAAGAAATCGAGCATTGTTGGTCATGTGGTGGGAAGCCCCAAAACTAAAGTACCAAGGGGAATAGGATTTACCTAAGAATCCTAAAGCAGAGAATGCTGAAATGATCATTTATTGAACCATTTCAGGGGTCAAAGTTGGAATAGCAATAGTAGCAATTTGCGGGACAGGTACTGATTGGCAGAACCGCTGGGAATAGAGGAGTCAATGGAGGTTGTAAATTGTGGCAATTCGCCTTGGTGGTCTTATTTTGCATTCCTTAATAATATGTCCATCCTTTTTGTAGTAGTTGCAAAATTTTGTTGGACAGTTTGAAGCATAGTGTCCAAAAAGCTTGCAACAAAAACATTGAACAACACTCATGCCATGGCTTCTTGACTTCCCTTGTGCCACATATGCGACTGGAACAACAGATGATTTTTGTTCTTCAATGATGGACTGAGTAAGAAGAAGTTTTTCTTCACACAACAAGTTGTTGAGGCACGCATCCAACGATGGAACATGATCTCTATGCATGAGATTGGATTGGATACCTTCAAAGTCAGATCTCAATTTCATAAGAAATTGGTCCCGTTTAGTAGTTTCATGAATTGTTTGTATTGAACTTAGACTTTCAGAAGGCAAGTTTGTATAAACTATATCAGTATATTCAACCCATAGATTCATGAATTGAGAGTAAAAACCAAAGATGGAGAAACTATCCTGTTTAAAGGTAGCTATGTGGTGTTCAAGTTGGAAGCGACGAGTTGCATTATTCTGACTATAAATTTTTTTCAAGTAAGACCACATTGTTGCTGCAGTCTTGTAAGGTCGAAGATTCAGGACAATGCTCAAATCAACAAAACCAAGGATCTAGGCCATGACTTGAGCATCTTTGACTTCCTTTTAGGCATGATCTACCGTATGTTGGTCTTTGTTAGGGGCAGGAGTGCTGCCATCAACATGACCCCACAAATATTTTCCTTTGACAAATATTTGGAATTGGAATGCCCAAGCTAAGTAGTTTTTGCCATTCAGGTGAACCAATAAGACATCGTATTTTTCAAAAGTCATAGATCTAGGAAAAATAGGAATAAAAATGAGAGGATAATATGGATTGAGAAACAAATAACCAAGAAAAACGTGAAGAAGAGTGAAACAAGATCGGGAAACTAAGAAGAGGTTGTGAAACAAGATCGGAAAACTAGGACGAGGCTGAAAAACAACAGGAAAAAAAGTGCAGACTAGGTTCTGGGATAGTAACCTAGGATGATACCATGTTAGATTTCAACTTAAAACCAATTGGCACTAAGTGAAGTTGCCCAACAAATATATAAGCTGCACTCCAAGGAAAAAAAAGAAAAAGAAAAAAAGAAACAATAACCGTATAATTTTTTAGTCCACATTCATGCTTTTGGGACTAAAATGATAATAATCAATTACGTGAATTATAATGATAATTGAAGCAACATTATTTTTTAATAATTTAGTTTCATTGAATTATAATAATCAATTTACGCTTGAAAAAAATTATTAATTAAATTATACTGTATATCTTTAATAATTATTACACGACTTTATAACTTTTAATTAGATTTTGTTTTCTTAAAATTCAGTGTTGGTTTGTAAGTGTATTTCACATAGATCACATGTAAAATTTTATACTAATCCAAAATTATTTGTTACTTCCTTCATATAAATTAGAATTAACATACCTAAACATTTTAAAATATACTAAAATATAAATCATTTGACTACCTTCTTGTTGTTGTTCAATTTTGACAAAATTTAATACAAAAAATTAGTAATACATATAAATTATTCAATGGTTGGATAAAAAAATCACATTATATATCAAGTTATAGAAATGATATAATAGTTGTTAAAGTTAAGTTGGTATAGT
>PYAF01001252.1:2570070-2584331 GCA_007407185.1 Glycine tomentella
GTTGTTTAAATTACATGAGTGTAATTTGATCTCTCAATATATATATATATATATATTATATGAGGAGAAATCAAATTAAACTGTCTAATTTTGACAACTATTATAATATTTTATAGCTTTCAATTGAATAATATTTTCGTTAAACTTATGGTTGGATTAAAAGTTCCTTTTATATATATATCATATATTCAAAATTTCATATAAATCTAAATTCATTTCCTACTTTATTGAGATAGATAAAATCAATGTAATATAAATATTCTAAAATATACTAATATATGAATAATTTGATAACTTACTTATTATTATTTAATTTTGACAAAATTTTATCCAAATAGTCTTATTGATATGTAAATATAATTCAATAGTTAAATCAATAAAAATATATTTTATATTAAGTTATAAAAATGGATTTAATTTGATCTTTCCTCTCTTTCTATATATATTTGATTATTTAATACTCCATTTAATATTCCGGAGTCAAGAGGTAAGAAGAGCATATAAACAGAATTGAAAAACTCACAAACCAGATAGAGAGAATCTAGTCAGAACAGAGTTCTGTTCCTTCTCTTCTGATTCCCGAAGAACTCAAGAATCCAATCGCTACCGGAAGCAATCGATCAGTGAGTCAATTGCTTCCGGCAAGGAGAACAATAATGGCCTCGGAGTTAGAAATTTCTCCGGCGGACACTCGCAAGGCTCCCGGCAAGGAGCAGCAAGCCGCCGGCGTCGGAATCCTCCTGCAGATCATGATGCTGGTCTTGTCCTTCGTCCTCGGCCACGTCCTCCGCCGCAAGAAGGTTTACATCATCCCCGAAGCCAGTGCTTCTCTTCTCATAGGTACCATTTCCTCTCAAAACCTCTTTCTTGTTATTATTCTCTTCATCTTCTGACCTAAATTTCACTCTCCAGGTTTAATTGTTGGCATACTAGCAAACATTTCAGACACTGAAACTAGTATAAGGTTATTTTCAATAATCATCATTCTGTTTATGGTTTTTTGAGTTTATTTTCTTTAGCTGACATTGGGATTGTCGATTTTCCACAGGGGGTGGTTCAATTTTCACGAGGAGTTTTTCTTCCTGTTCCTGCTACCTCCTATCATATTATATCCTCATTGAAAATTATACTGTTATTGTTTCTTTTTTTCTTTTTTTTTTTCCTTATCGAGTTTTTATTTGTTTGATTTATGTCTTCTGGCTAGACTATCATTTGTTTTTCTTGACTCCTCTATTACTCAGTCTGGGTTCAGTCTAGCGCCAGTGAGTCCCTCCACACTGTGTTCTCTTTGCTGGAAGTTTACTTTGTTTATATGGACTGGCCTTTTGACTTGGTGTTAATAATGTGATTCCTTTGCAGAAACCCTTTTTCTCAAATTTTGGAGCAATTGTCACGTTTGCTATATTTGGTACCTTCATAGCTTCAATTGTAACGGGTATCTTGGTGTGAGTTTTTTTTACCTCCCATTTCGAATTTGCTATTTTTACACTTGGTACACATGTCTTGTTCCGGGGTGAATTAGTTATCGATCTCGGGTTGCGGTTCTTAAGGGCTAACTTTGAAAACACTATAGTGGGATAGTGGGAAGTGAAATGACCACCATTTAAATATTATGAAGGTTTTAAACTGCGGTTGTAGAAATATTCGTGGTTTCGCTGCGATCCTTGATATATTGGAAAATTGTAGACAAATGTGTTCAATGCAGACACAATTGTGGTTGCAGTAAACCCAAAAACCTCGAAGATAGGGTTGAACGCAGTCACAAACCGTTATTTAAAAGCTTAGTTATATGATGCATAGTAAATAGTGTTTGCTACACATACAGTCATACACATAAATGCTCAAAACCAAAACAAAATACCCAAAATTAAAGAAATTCATGATAAATAATAACTCAAAATTTATGCACACAATCACCATCAATCTGGGGTAATAAGAACATTGTAATGAAGTAAAAAATTAAAAGATGATAGTGAAATTAATAGAAAATGAATATAACAAATTAGATAAAATTTAGTAGAATGTGAATTTAGATGTTTAAAGAAAGAAGAGAAAACAGAACACTTGAAATTAAAAGTCCTATAAAATTTGAAGGAACAAAGGTCAAAACATAGGTATTTGTTTTGGAATATTTTACCCCCAAAACCCCGAACAATGTGTTATAGGGGTGAAAATGGGTTTTTGAAGGCTGTATCATGGTAGCGTCGCTATACTGCAAAAAACCAATATTTTGGCTGCTATTGCTGCCGCTATTGAAATTGCTCCACTATTTGAATCCCATATTGGTTGAGGGCCACTCTGCTCCACTATAGCACTGTTATAGCATGCTATTGACATCAGGATTTTTCAATTGGTTGCTTATTGTTTTTCCTCTATGCTGCAGTTATCTTGGTGGCTTGCTCTTTCTGATGTATAGGCTACCTTTCGTTGAGTGCCTGATGTTTGGTGCTCTTATATCAGCTACTGATCCTGTTACTGTTTTGTCCATATTTCAGGTGATTTACCTCTTTATTTTTGTAATTCTTCCATTTAACCTTTAGTCTGTAAGTCCATACACATCTTCTGACATATATGTTTGTGATCCATAAAATCAGAAAGAAAGGTTTAGAGAAATTAGCTGTCAAAAAAGGTCTTTCGATACATTTTAAGTATTCTTTTTTGTTTTGGGGGGTTTATGCTAGGGGTGAGCAAAAATCACTGGCCCGACCAAAAACTGAGAAACCCGCCTTAAAAACAATGTTTTCGGACGGTCAGGTTCAATTAAATAAAAAATTGGTTAAAGTTGGATAATTCGGACGGATGTAGGTTTGAAAAGAGTAATCCGTTAATATCCACACCCAACCAAACAAAGCATCACATGTAAGGACAAGGAGCTTAATTTTCAAACTCACAGACGTGTTGCAGCTTTTTCCTCTTCATCTCCCCCCTCCTTCTTTCCCCCTTCTTTGCTTTTTTGTTTTTTTCAACCTCCTCGTATCTATCATTGGGTTCATCTACCACCGACTCCAATTAGCTTGAGTTAAACATGCTGTTGATGTTGATGTTGATGTTGACAGACGTGTTGCAGCCTCCTTGCAGAGTTGCAGGGATTGAGCATTGTGCCTTTCTACATTGCACCCCTTTCTCTCACTCTCACTTGCAGTATCATATTATTATATCATTGATACTGTTAACATTTCTCTTTAAAAGCTTCACGAAAAGCTTTACGAATGAGTCTCTCATCATCATCTGCTCATTTCTTTTGGAAGGAGACTTTCATGTATGCCCTCAATATTCCAGATCTGTTCATGTTTGTTATCTTTTGTTTTTGTCTCTCCTTCACTTCACTCATTCTGGAAGGAGGCTTTCACTTCCTCAGTTTGTGCTTATCATTTGCTAGTTCTCTTTCTTCTTCTCAACTTCTTTTTTTCTCAAATCTGACCAAACCACCCAAACTTATCCGCAACCTGCCTAATCCGAAACTACTCAACCTGAAGAGTTTCATGGTCGGGAATGGGTGATATAAAAACTATTTCGGTTTGCTTCGGGTGGGTCATTTTAGGCCCAAACCCGTCCGAATCCGACTGATGCTCACCTCAAGTTTATGCCCTGAACCCAATATGCATGTCCTATACAAAGACAGTGGAACATCAATAGGTGGGATTTATTAGCATTCCCTCCTATTTCTTCTTATTTGTTGCTCAAGTTTCCATATTTTTCACAAGTTGAAACCTTGGTTTAGATTATCATAAGATTTGCTATAGTGACAAATTAATCCTGACAGACAAAAAATATCAGTATAGACTATAGAGCCTATACTCTGGTTAATAATGTATATAATAGGAAAAGTACCATAAAGCCTTAGTTGGGAAAATTTCAAGTTTTACAACAAATCTCCAATATTCTACACCATCAACTCATGGAGAATTGGATGAAATGGCTAAGTAATGAATCTCATTAGGGGTTTGTGGCTTGTGGTTTCCTATTTTCTATCTGAGTTCGTCTTTTGTTTTCCTTTGTGGTAGTTACCGAGTATTATATGTAAAATAAATATATACCATCTGATTTTTTTCATTTCTAACTTGGAACTTCACCTTCGTTATTTGCAGGAGCTGGGCACAGATGTCAATCTATATGCCTTGGTTTTTGGAGAATCTGTTTTGAATGATGCAGTAAGTTTCTGTTGCTGGAGAATCTACATATTTTTTTAATATTAATGCCATAGTGTGTATATGGTTTAAAGATAGATAGATAGTGCTAATTGGCTGATCTTTTCCATTATTTTTCTCACGTTCTACTTGTTATTTTTGTCTTAACCCTCCCTCTTGCGTTATGGGCAGATGGCAATTTCTTTGTACAGGTACCTGAGCTTCTGAAGTATATAATTTTTATCCGAAGTGGCCCAATATCATTAAGGATCACTTTTAACTTAAGCATGTTCTTTGCAGGACAATGTCATCAGTCAGAGCTGATCCATCTGGACAAAATTTATTCATGGTGGTTGTTCGATTTTTGGAGACTTTTGTAGGGTCAATGTCTGCAGGTCAGTCTTTCACATAATAATGCACTGTTTAGCTGGTGTTCAGGGGGATGAGGGAGCCTCACTAAAGAACTTGTTTTATTTGATTTACATAGCATCATAGATGCTATTCTGTTTTGTTATGATTTATGAATTGTAATAGTTCGGTAATCCTAACTTGTGATTCTTTTGGTGGTTCTTCAGGTGTTGGAGTTGGATTTATATCTGCTTTGATATCCTTTTAAACCCGTTCTTGGCCTATATATTTGTGGTACACTGTAACATCTTTTCAGATTTAAAAGTCACTATTTATTGTGAAACCTTGACTACCAGAACCTGTTTAAGTATGCAGGATTGGATATTGACAAGTAAGTATTTAATGTTTAGTTTTCTTTAGGAGATTTGTTGTTTGATGATTACATCATTTTTAGAAAATACTGATTAGATGAACTTTATGGTTCCATCCAGCCTTCAGAACTTGGAGAGTTGTCTTTTTGTCCTTTTCCCATATTTCTCGTAAGATGTCATCTTGGTCCATTTCTTCATAACTTTTCTCAAATTTTTTGCAAGTTCTTCCATTCATGGTGCAAATCAGTTTAAAACTTTTTTCCTTTTTCAGGTATATGCTTGCCGAAGGCCTTGGTCTGTCTGGTATAGTATCAATCCTGTTCACAGGAATAGTAAGTGCATATTATATATATTTTCCGTGTTTTTTCATGTCGGTGTCAAGACATCTTTATTAGTACTTTTATGTTTTGTTGTAGGTCATGAAACATTATACGTATTCCAATTTATCGCAAAGTTCTCAACGGTTTGCCTCTGCTTTTTTCGAGTTGATATCATCTTTAGCTGAAACATTTGTGTAAGGAGGATTTCATTTGCTGTATTTACCCTGTTTTATTTTAACATTTCCTCTAAATAATACGTGCACACCTTTTGTCTGATGTTTTACAGATTTATATACATGGGCTTTGATATTGCTATGGAGCAACATAGCTGGTCACATGTTGGATTTATATTCTTCTCCATTGTATCCTTTTTTGGCCTATAAGTTTGAAGTGTTGTGATTTATCATTTATATTAGATTAATGTTTTCTTGGTGCTTTTCCTTAACTCGTATAACCACTTCAGATATTCATTGGAATTGCAAGGTATTTATACTGATTGTTATCATTTTAAGTCTTTGATTACTGTGGCACATGCTCATTTCCGGCTTTTTGGATAGTTTCTTTACTTTACAGTATAAAGATTTGCATGCACTTTAAACATATTTATGGTTTGCTTTTTCATTTCTCTTGAAAGTTGTAAACAATATTGTTGGGTCACTTCATGCAGGGCAACAAATGTTTTCTCATGTGCTTATTTGGTCAATCTGGTCAGACCCACTCATCGAAAGATACCTCCAAAACATCAGAAGGCACTTTGGTATAGTGGTAAGGAATAAATTAACACATAAATCATGGACTTTACTGTGAAAGGTTGACTTGCCTTTGTTGTATTCTATAATGCCATGCTTAAGTTTTGCACTTTGTGCACATGAACAGGACTTCGAGGAGCAATGGCTTTTGCGCTTGCTCTGCAATCAATTCATGATCTTCCAGAAGGACATGGACAGACCATCTTTACCGCAACCACTGCAATAGTTGTTTTGACGGTAGGCATGCTCTTTTCCCTTCATTATGCTAATCCTTATAAAAGATAAATATGGGGGTAGTGTAAACTGTAAGTTACTTGACTATGTTGTATACTTGTATATCATGTAAATTGTAATATAATTTTCACACACAGTGGCAATAAGAGCAAAAAATGAGTGTAGGGTAGATGAGAATGTTGAGATGGATGATTAACATAAGATCAGGAGCAGATTAGTTCAGGAGAAAGTTGGAGTAACACGTATTGACTGGAAGTTTTGTCCTATTCATATAATTTTCTTATTTGGGTCATTAGCAGGCAGCCGACTTTTACCCCCACATTTTGTTTAATTGCCATCCTTGAGCAGTAATTTCAACATGAAACTTTATTTGTTCCAGGTATTGCTGATTGGTGGTTCAACAGGTAGCATGCTGGAAGCTCTAGATGTTGTAGGTGGAGATAATGATAGCCCTTTGGCTTCAGTTGGTACCGTTACAGTAAGTTTTACAACAAATGATAACCCTTTTACCTAGTTTTATGTATTCTACTTCTACAAGTTTTTAGTATGTCTTTTACCTTGAAATTTGCATTTGGAAGCAGCATCCATCATTAATATTTGGAAGATGAGTGACAAAATACAAATATGATCTGTGCTTAAAAGTTTCTCTTTCGCCAGCATGCTTTATATCTCCCAAGATGTACAGTCTTGTTTAAGAGATGTTGATACTTGTTATGTGGGCCCATTGTTTAATGTCTGAAAAAAAGAAGTAAACTATAACAAACATGCATTGCTTTATATTGAAGGGAACAAACTTCTGTTACAGTGTTACATTATTGCATATGCTTGCTCACAAATGGGAAAATGCTTTTGTGATTGTTTAATTTATTCCATTCTTGTTTTATTTGAAACATGTTTTACATCTTGTTATAGTTGTTCGGTTCCATCTCAAAACCAGTTGACATTAAGTGAAGTTGTCCAACAGATATATAAGTTGCACCCTGAGAATTGAGGTAGACGACGTGGGACTTCCCAACAATAGTATAACTTGGATTCAACTGTAGTAGCTTGGCTTTTTAATTTAATTGTAACTTGTGTCATCATGCATATTTCATTTTTGTAATTTGGTTTAGTCATTTAGTGATAGTTAGTCAGGATGATGCCCTTTTGCTTTCTTAAATAGCTTAACCATGCAGGAAGGACTTCTGCTTGACTAAGTCTAAGATTTGGGTCGGTCTATATAACTGTATAAAAAAAGCTTTCCTTTTGCGGGGAAATTTTTTTGTTAGGTATAAAAAATTATGTTATATTTGATTTAGAAAGAAGTGGAACTGTGCAATTGAACTAATAATTATGTTTTTGAATTGCATCCAAAAATTAGTGTTATTGAGCATTCTATTATAAGAATCCATGTCTTTTTATGAATTTTTCTTAACATGTTTGTGTCTGATTCTCTTACGACATATATATATATATATATATATATATTTTTTTTTTTTTGCTAGAATTTTGATGGAAGCAATGGTTATATTGCTCCTCCTTACAACGAAGAATCATCTTCAGGGAACAAAATCAAGATGAAGCTAAAAGAATTCCACAAGACGTATTGTCTATGTTCTGAAACTGCGAATATGGTTAAATGTATACTTTTCTTAATGATATTGCCAATCTAATTTCTCTGCTTCTTCGTTGCAGTGCTGCATCTTTTACTGCATTAGATAAAAACTACCTGACCCCATTCTTTACAAGTCAAAATGGAGATGAAGATGATGAAGGTAAGTTTGATTTTAAGTTTTTTTTTATTTATAATTTTGTCATTCTCACCGAAGAATTGATGAAGTGGATAGGTAGACTAGGAAGCATGGATGTAACCCGGACATGGGGATATAACAAAATTTAAATATTATAGGACCAACATGGCTATAATATTACATACAAAATCAATATAAAAATCTTAAACTACGAGAGAATTTATGTTTCAAAAATGATCATGAATCATTGTAGACGTAATGAAATGCTACAATTTTATTTATTTATTGTGGAATTCCAATTTCTATCAGTATATATGTTTAAAAAGTGAAGGTATTTTTTTAAATTTTTTTTAAAATATAAAATGCATCTACAAGTATTTAGAGTGTTTGTGGTATTTAGGATACGGGTATGAGCCTATGAAACAATAGAGTAATTTTTGAAGTGTTTGTACATCTTAGTAGGTTGAGTATTCAGCAGTTTGTACTTGGAAAATTTTCAAATAAATGTTTTCATATATGTTCTTGAACGTATTATACTTTTTACATTTTGAAGATAACCGAGTTTTTTGAAAGTGTTTTTGTGAAGTAATTTTGTTTTGACATTATATATTACCACAATTTGTTGTTTTTGATTTCAACAGCCGAGCCTTTTACTTCTACAAGATCGGAATTTCATGGTCAGAACCACTATTCATCATGATACGTTCCAGACAACAACATACTGAATGCTTTTTTGTACATAATTTCCGTCGGATAGCTCGTAGGAATTGGCACAATACAGGAATCAAATTTACCTCCTACATTCCAAGTTGTACGATTGAGAATCTCATGTCAAGCCTCATTAGTTTGGACAACATCTTGGCAGAAGCGGCATTCCATGCAGTTGTTGTATGCCTCTGCCATGAAGTTGGAGGTTTATAACTTGGATCTAACCACACAATCACACATGTATTTTTAAGTTGACGTCTATTTAGGTTTTCTTACTTACTCTAGTTCAGTTGAATTCTGAAAATTCTGGCTCACTTCATCATTGTGACAGTCAAATTATATCTCAAAATGAATACAATCATGGAAAACTATATATCTCAAAATAAATGCATCATGGACTATGGATGAGTCCTTATCAGGTAGTGAATTGAAGATTGGTGCGCATTACTTGTGCTGGATTTACTTCATATTAAAAATTTTCATGGTGTAATTTGGCGCTGTGTTTGAGTCAGTTTGTGATTCAAGACTTAAAGTTCAAATATTTTGATTGAAATGCTAATTTTGGAAAAATTAATGTGTCATAAATTTGTTGAAACAATCCCCACGATAACTTGCCTTAGAATTGATTGTGGAGCAATATTAGACGATGGAATTAAGACCAAATGTAGAACTTAAACGAGTAATGGAAAGGAAAAATAGACTCAGGCTCCTTTTTGACCAATAAGAAAAAGAATATTCACTTTTATGATTTCAGTGGACCAAATTTTGACCATTGGTGGAAACATGCCCTTAAGCTTTATCAAAAGTCTCTCCTTTTTCTTGGTCAAAGCCAAAAGTTGATGTGTCCAAAAATAAAATCACCTTACTAATAACTACTTTACCGATTTATTTATTACTGAAAATGTGAATCAACGGTATGAAGTTATTTTTACTAACCAATGGTCTTACAAATCTTGAGTTTGAGTACATGATATGTAACTGTCTCTTTTTTTTTTTTTAAACATTAAGCGAAAAGCTCATATTTACATCATATACTATACTATGCGTTTTGATTTTTCTTTTTAGTTCTCTATTCTTTTATATTACATACATTCTTATTTCTTTTCCAATTCATTATTATCATTACATCAATATCTCCTTTTTCAAATATATAAATAAAAGAATTTGCTAGCACACAATCATCAACGGACTCTCTCTAATCGTTTTTCCACCTAATTTTTGTTCTAGGATAACAAGCTATTATTGATGTATTTTAAGACATTGGTTAGTTATAACTTATTAATGCACTCATACTAAAAAATAAGAGTGCATATATAAGTATTTCTCAACATACACATTCTTATTTTTTAGTATGAGAGCGTTAACAAGCTACACCATTACTTATTTTAAGATATTATCTAGTTATAGTTTGCTAACAAACTCATACCGAAAGACAAAGGTGTGTATGTTAGCTAGACACATGTATAAATATAGGCCATGACCTAGTCTAGTACCCCTCAGTAGAGAAACAACCCGGGTAATCGGCTAGGCCAAATACTTGAATACCTCCGACCCTTAGGAAGGAAGAAACCATAGGTATTTTGGCCATAGCCTAGTACCTTTTTGGCTATAGCTAGTACCCCTTTGATAAAAATAGAATTTAGGTATTTGCACTAGCCGAATACTTGAATACTCTGGAACAAATTAGACAAAGGTGAAACCTCGGGTACTTAGCTAGGAACCTTAAGTTTGCTCAACCACAACCTAGGACCCCTTCAACCACAACTTATACCCCTTTGACCACAACCTAGTACCCCTTTGGCCACCACCTCATAGAGGTTAAATAATTTAGCTTATCTTATCTTAATATTATATTAATATTGTAAATAATCTCATATTACATCCCCTTAATTAAGAGATAAAAGGCCCATTAATTGTGAGACCTATAAATATATGTATATAAAGGGTTACATTGTCAAAGTAATAAATATTATTTTATTAACTCTCGTTAACTATGTTCATTATTCTTTTTATACTGAGATCTAATTTAAGTATCAAAGTGTCTTTTACATATATCTCATCCTTCGACATATTATTTCGTCAAATGCTTTAGTAAGACACACTAAAGGAAAGGTCGTGCCAATAAAAAAAAAGCTGATCATCTTTAAATAGAAACAATAAATAAATATTGTTTTTATAAATGAACTAAAACCAAGCCGCCAAGCCATAATAGAAATGAGAAAGGCTCCTCCCCGAAATACAAATAAATATGGTTGACGAGAAACAAGTGGCATTATTTATTAGCGAGTATTACACACGAGGGAACGCAGCGTAACATAATAAAAACGAAATAATAATAATAATAATAACCCTTTATCGATATTTGAAATTAGAACCGTTACAACGTAAACCCACACCCTTCAACGGCTACTTCTCCTTCCATCTCCAACCCAAACAAACCCTTTCTTCTTCCCCCAAATCACTCAAAACCTCCGTTTATCATTTTTTTTCCACCGATTCCCACAAAAGTCTCCATTTTTACCCCTTTCGTCCATTTGGGGTTTTCCCAATTTCCCAATGGTGCAGGTCCAGATCATGCCGGAACAAAATTCCGATCTCGCCGCTCCTCCGCCGCCGCAAAACCGCCGGCAGAGGGTCCGCGAGGTCAGCTCCAGGTTCATGTCCCCGTCCGTGCCTCGCCGCCCGCGGTCGGAGCCCGATCCCGATGAGAACTCCGATACCCCGTTCCCAATTTTTTCTCAGAGAAAACAAACACAAACACCACAACAACGCTCTATGAAGATTTTCAAAGAAAACAACAACAACGGGCACGAACATGTTGCACCGCACCCTCACCCTTCAAAGTCATGTTCTGGCAGAATTGGTACACCTTGTGTTTCTAGGCCTGGCACTCCCACACCCTCGGTTTATGTGTCTTCTAGGTATAGACAAACACAACAACAACACCATCATCACCATAACAATCACCACCATCATAAATTTGTTAATGGCATGGCCTCTGCTGCTGAGAAATTGATGCAAGCCAGTGGATTGAATCAGGTTAAGTCCAGTAATGATTCTGGAGTGAATTGTAGTATTCAGTCACTCCCTGAATTGGGGGAGAGAGAGATGTTGCTGCAGTCCAATTTGACTGTGGGTGAGAAAATTGGGAGTGGCAATGGTGGTGGTGGTGGTGGGGACTTGAAGTTTCGCCACCCTTCGCCTTTGTCCCGGTCGGTTACTTTGCCTTCTTCCGGCGGTGAGAACAAACCTCCTCCTTCTGTCTCCAAGCAGCATGGGAGTGGTGGAAACCAGTTGGCTAAGTCAGGCGGGGGGCTTAGTTTGCCGCCAGTGCCTCCTCAGTGTGGAAGGCCAGCAGTGGATGTGAGGAAAGGGAAGAAAGGGTCTAGTCATCAGGAAGATGTGCATTCTCTTAGACTGTTGTATAATCGATATTTGCAATGGAGATTTGCGAATGCAAAAGCGCACTCCACAATGAAAGCTCAGCAAACAGAAAGCCAGGTAAGTCACCCTTTTGCATTCTAACTTGTCAATAAATTACAAATGTTGTAGTGGTAGTAGTAACGGTACCAAGAAAATCACAATTATTTGGCTAGGTGGTTAGTTCTATGATCGTAATTCTCTGGATGGATAGAACAAGAGGATAATAGGGAAGGTTGTTTGATCATGAGCAAGAAGGTGGTTCTCTATTTCAGTTACACTGCAAAATTAGCTTATAAGTATGCTCTAATTCGATAAGAGATTATTAAATAAATGCTTAATTATGCTCCTTAGAAAACCGCATCCTTAATTATGCTTAATTATACAGAGAATTACTCTACGGTAAAACAAATAGAGAAATCAAGGTGTGACGTGGCTGTGGCCCCAAAGCTTAGGTTGCTGTCTGCATTTTAAAACCCTGCCCTTGGAGTTGGACCTTTTGATAGGAACAATATTTGAAAGATAGAGCTTAGTCATAGTGAACAACAAAGAATGCTAATGGAGAAATCTCTATTTGTTTTACCGTAGAGTAATTCTCTGCATAATTAAGCATAATTAAGGGTGCGGTTTTCTAGGGAGCATAATTAAGCATTTATTTAATAATCTCTTATCGAATTAGAGCATACTTATAAGCTACTTCCATAAGTCCAAATAAGTTCTTCCTAATGCTCCCTTATCTACCTTTGAGTGTAAACTGACTGACCATCACATTTTCATTTACTTGACATTAGAATCTTCTTTATTTTAAATTATAGTCCAACAAAGTTGATATGGCCTTTACATAAATATAAAATTTATATTAATTCATGTGGTAAGTATTGATGGGCTTTAACTATTCAGAACTCTTGCACATTTACATCTACTCAGTTTTTGAGTTGGCTATGATATAGCTTATTAGCTTAAAATTGTTGACCATCTTGAACAATTTAATCACCTTGACTGAGCTCGTTGTTTTTCTTCTTATCAACCCTTGCAGAAAGCACTATATTCTCAAGCAATGAGAATATCAGAAATGCGTGATTCTGTGAACAAGAAACGCATAGAGCTGGAGCTTTTGCGGAAATCAAAGACTCTGTCAACAATTCTTGAAGCTCAAGTAAGGCCACAAATACCTTTGTATGCTACTTTTATAAATTTGCATTCAAGTTCAGAGAGCTATGTTTCCTGTTTGTGTTACAGAGAAAAAATTATACTTGCTTGTTGACTACTTGTGGAATCTATCAATATTCTGTTCCTTTGGATAATCAACTCATGAAATTAATGTACATACATACATACATACATATATATATATATATATATATATATATATATATATATATCTTGAAGTAAGAGGATACCTATTAATTCCATAATGATGATACTTAGTCATTTAATTAAGGAGCCATTCTTTCTCTAAGTATGGTTTATCAATTATCATTTTAATTATAAAAGCACTGTAATATCTGTATGAGTAATTTGTATATTTTATTGGATAAAATTACAGATTCCATATCTAGATGACTGGTCTACAATGATGGAAGAATATTCAGTCTCTATTACGGAAGCACTTCAGGCTTTAGTGAATGCCTCAGTGCGACTTCCAGTTGGTGGGAATGTTAGGGTATGATTATAAATCCTCTTCTCATGTCTGTTGGTTATCTAGACAAGTGAATGATGCTTATTTTCTTTCTGTTATGCTTATTCATTGGAATTGTCTGCAAGTTCTAATTCATAAAAATATATTATGCCACAGGTTGATGTAAGAGAGTTGGGGGAGGCACTGAATTCAGCATCGAAGATGATGGAAACAATGATTTCCAATATACAAAGATTCATGCCAAAGGTGAGACAAATGAGAGAATGGAGCTTCATGCTTGGTTTTTTAACATGGATATTAACATTGGATTGGTCATTAAAGTTGTGAAGGCCACTTCATGGGTTCATTGGCTCAACTGTAGTTGAATTAGTAATAATAAATTATATATTTAATTTTATATAATAAGAAATAAGTGTACGTTTTTAGATATTTGGGATCAATGTTGCAAAAAGGTGGGGAGATCGATGAGGATGTAAGTCATAGAATTAAAGCAGGGTGGATGAAATGGCGGAGTGCATCGGGGTTTTTGTGTGACCGCAAGATTCCTATTAAGCTAAAAGGAAAATTCTATAGAACAGCTGTTAGACCGGCAATGCTTTATGGAGCGGAATGCTG
>PYAF01001252.1:2584431-2611848 GCA_007407185.1 Glycine tomentella
AACCCTTTAGTAGTTCTATGTTCCAGTTGTTCCCTGTTTTAATTCTTTTCTTCCTCTTTTCTCTTTTCCTCTCACCATTCTTTTATATTTAACTCTGTTTCTCTCTTTTACTTTATTTTCGATTTATCATTGGGTTCATCTACCACCGACCCCAATTAATTTGGGTTAAAGGTGCTGTTGATGTTGATGATGTTGATAATAAGAAATAAGTGTGTGTTTGAGTACTCATCATGTCAAATGTGGCCTGACCGTCCAGTTTGTAACTTGTACTTATTTTCACTTGTTTGATGGGTTTTTTCACCTTGATGCACATAAAAACATATATACAAACACAAGTTGTTTGAACCAATGACCTGACTGGTTCTCAATTCAACTGGTCGAACTGGTCAGTTTGGTTTGGTTTTAATAACTACAGGGTTCAAAAGACAAGTCTCTCTAAAAATTCAGTTGAAGAAATACATTTAAGATATCCAGTTATAAGTACATAATGTGTGTTGCACTGATAATAAAAACTTTTGTCAAACTCAGGCAGAAGAAACAGACATTTCCATTTCAGAATTAGCCAGAGTTGCTGGTGAAGAAAGAGCTCTTGTTGGAGAATGTGGAGATTTATTATCAAAGACATACAATTCACAGGTTTGTGCTGCACAAATTCTTCATTCATTGTAGGTTGTCTATCTGTAGAGAGTATCCTGCAGTTTACTAATTAAATCTTGAAATCAATTTTCAGTTGGAGGAGTGCAGCTTAAGGGGCCAGCTAATCCAACTGCATTCAATTTGCCACAAGAATAAGAACGAAGAACAACAAACAAGCAACTGATATAATTCAATTGCAAGTTCATTGTGGAAATACTACACACATCTCTAATTCTGATAGTGTTGATGAGGAGGGAACATCAACAAACAGTACAAGACCTGCAGATGCATTTCTCTTTCACATTCTTTTTCCATTAGTTGAGATACAAGGGGAGGAAAGGAACATTATCATATGCAAAATTTGTTTGAGTTGTTGTCTCAACTCTCAAGAAGTTCCACAACCACAAGCATTGTATTCTTATCAATGTAAGGCTCAGGCGCTCAGCCAAGTCAACCATCTCTTCTTCCCCCATTTCACTCACTGGATGTCAATAAAAGTAATAGGACATTTTGTCCTTGAGTTTAATGAATGAAATGTTGGCCAGTTTTCTTTGAACAAAGTTCTCATGTTTATTTCCTCATACAACTATAGCATGGAAAAGTAGTGGTTGGTTAACTTTTTCATTTTTATTTTTAAATATATTTTAATAAATATGTTGATATGGTTAAATAGTTGAGTTTAATAAGATATTAATGTAAAAAAGTTTTACATACCCTATGCACAGGTAACGGGGGAGAGATATTGTGTGCAGTCTTATCATTACATATGCAAAGAGACTGTTACATTAATAATTAATTATTTTTTTATTTTGCTATTTTATATTTATTTTGTCAAATAGATAATATTTTTATCAAATTAAAAATAAAAACCTAAAAAAATGATTAAATGAAAAGTTTTACACTATCAACAATTAAAAAAATATCTTACTAAAATATTTAAGATAAATATTATAAAAATTAATAAACTTAGTAAGTTAAATATTATAAAAATCAATAAATTATATGTTATCGGATGATATAGTAAAAGTTTTTTATATTATCCGTTACATTGATTTTTTTTAATGGACGTTGCATTGTTCTTTACACATGCACTAAAATTATTTATAAGTAATAACAACAAATTGATATATACCAAATTCTACTGCATAACCAAAGTAATGGCCTAATTCATGACTATTATATTAAAAAGGTGAGTAGGTGACTTAAATATATTTATCAATTTTTGTATATTGTATTAATATATATTTGAATTTTCTTTTTTAAAACATGTTTTATAAGTTAACGAATATACATTTGAATTTTTAAAAAATGTTAATAAAATATTATTTAAGTAGAAAATTGTTTCATACTATATTTGAAATTATTAATTATTTATATAAATATTATACTATTGACACTAAATGATTTATTAAGTTTTTTCAACTCTAAGTTACCACATATATATAAATTTCTATAAGTAATAGTATACATTTGAACTGAATTTTTCTTTTTCAATACATGTTTTATAAAAAAAAGATTTAAATAATAAATCTATTTAATAAATTTATATAAATGCTATTTGAATGGCATTAATTTAAGTACTGTATTAATTTTTCAAAAAATAATAGTATATTAATATTGCCTTTTCAAGTATAAATAAAGTGATTTCCCTATTTATGAATATCAAATGCTAATAATTGAAAATAAAAATAATTAAATACAACAACAAACAAACATGGCCTGCATCATCCTCTTCTCATCTACTTTCCTTTGCAACTAGTTAGTTAGGGTTTTGAGGTTGTGTTGTTTGTTGGTTTTATCCCTGAAAATCAAATCAGACTCAGAGAAAAAGAGAAATGGCACTGAAGTTTCTGAACAAGAAGGGATGGCACACGGGGAGTTTAAGGAACATAGAGAACGTGTGGAAGGCAGAGCAGAAGCACGAAGCGGAGCAGAAGAAGTTGGAAGAGCTCCGCAAACAGATCCAGGAGGAGAGAGAGCGCACCGAGTTTCGTCTTCTTCAGGAGAAAGCTGGCCTCGTTCCGTAATTTCCCCTTTCCCATTCAATTTTATTATTTTAGGGTTTTCAATTTGTATTCTTATTCCTATTTGATTGCAGGCATCAGGAGAGGTTGGAATTTCTTTACGATTCGGGGTTGTCGGTTGGGAAATCTTCGAATTCCGAAGGATTCAAGGCGCTCGAACAGTTACCAAAATCCGATGCAACGGATGCAGCAGGCTCCTCTGCTTCTGCATCTGCTTCTAAGGTGTGTTGTTATTTTTCATATTTTGATTATGGATATGGCTTTTGTTTCGTGTTAATTGATTTATTTATGATTGATTTTGTGTGGTGCAGGAGGGGGCGAGTGTGCCCGGGGCATTGTTCGAGGAGAAGCCTCAGTCTGCCAATGATGCTTGGAGAAAACTCCATTCTGACCCTTTGCTCATGATTCGCCAGCGCGAGCAGGAGGCGCTTGCCAAGATCAAAAACAACCCTGTCAAGATGGCTATGATCAAGAAATCGGTAAGCCCCTTTCTTCATTTTGATTGGAAAATGAAATGCAATTGCCTAGAATTAATCACTTTAGGGTGAATTATGGTCCTTTTCCCTTCCAGTTTAGAGATGCTTATGCTTAAGCTTAACTTATGCTGTTTTTGGTTTACTAACTGTTTGGTTCAAAGGATCGGAGGAGAGGGGAGGGAATATAAAATCTCTTCAATATTAAAGGAGAGGCATAAGTAGGAGGTAGGGATGCTTAAAAAAACTAGTTTTAAAAAAATACCTATAACTATCATTATAACTAGTTTTATATAACTAGTTATATAAAAGTAGGTATATAATTATAACCAATTTTATAGTTATATAGGTATTTCAAATAACTTATTTTTGGTCATCCATAACTAGTTATATGATTGATTTTAGACATAACTTGTTATATAATTGGTTATATAACTAGTTTATTCATAACTAGTTAGATACCCATATTTTAAAAACAATAACTAATTATATCAAATTATACCCATATTTTAAAAACTAGTTATAATTATAATAGCCACTTATAATCTAGTTATTTATTAGGTATGGTTATAGTTATGTAAATACCCAAATTATAAGCACCTCTAGTTGGAGGGAGGGATTTTGGCCTCCTAGGTTCCCCTGCCCCTACACTCCCTTCTAGTCTGTTATAATGTAATTGAGCTTTTTAAGGACTCTCTGATTCCCAGGCAGCTAGCTTTGAATATCTACCTACTTTGGAACTTTAGAGGATGAAATGAAGTTTTTTTTAGTGAAAATCCAAAGCCAATAATAGAGGTGTTTAAAGCTTCATTTCATCAGTTAAAGTCCTAAAATCAATAGTAGGCTGTTCAAAGAAAGGAAAAAGCTCACCAAGAGGTATGCCTACATTATAATGGACTGAGGTACGATATGTATTGTCTCTCTATGGAGGGGAGTGTTGGAATTAGAGGGGAGGGAAGTATGATTTAAGCATCTCTCAAGAGAAAGCAATATAATTTACCCAAAACTTTATGAAATTATGGTAGAACTACTTAATAATTTTTGTTCTATCTGTATTTTAGTTGATAGATGGACTTATCACAGATACAGTATAATTTATATGTGAAGAAAATTTGAGATTCCTCTGTTGACCCTTGTTGGTTTGGGTAATATTTTACACTTCACTGAAGTCAAACCAGAGATTAATTCCAGTGATGATATTATCCATCCATTAATCCTTTTCTTAGATGGATCATATCCAGCCCATTCATTTAAAAGTAGGTTATGTTTTAAAAATTCATTTTCAATAATTGCAATATTGTTGGTGGAACACAGCATTGGGCTTTCAGTAGCAGTAGGAACTAGGAAGAACCACTTGATCCATTTTCAATAATTTAATAATCCAATGGATTTAGGCAAAAAATGGATGGGTCATTAACATCCAGTCACCCCATTAATTAGAGTAACTTAACTCCACTAAATCCATTTGCTCTCCACATTCCACAAATAGATGGATTAGATTAGATTTAAGAATGGATGGATTGATTGGATTGTGAATAAATGAATTACTTTGCAACCCTTGTGTGAAACCCTGTGCCCATAGCAGCCACTTAAGGAGTGTCCATGCAATTTGAGGCAGCTGCTCTTTTTCGTGGTGACTTTTGCTTATGTTTGATATGTTGTATATGAAATTGAGAATTGTATTGCTTTTTGCACACTCACATGTGGGCCCTTCATTTTTTTCCTCTCTAATTCGCTGATTGTTATTTAAATTTTAAAGAATCTTTAAATTGCATTGACATAATAGGATGACGAAAACAATTATGTTTATTTTCACTAAGACCTATTGTTTCATCTTTTCTAATTTATGGCCTCTCCTAATAATGCCTGGTAATAATGTTAGATTGAAGGAACTGAAAACAAGGAGAAAGCTCATAAAAAGGAAAAGCGGAAGAAGCACCGGTCTAGTAAATCAAAGCATAAAAAACAGTCTGATTCAGAAGATGACACTACTGAGAGGAGAAAAAGAAAGACCGGTAATGAAGATTCTGACAAGAAGCATCACAAGGCTCAATCAGATTCAGAGTATCAGTCAAGTGAAGGAGAAATGAGAAGAAGGAAGGATCGCAATGAGGACCAAAAATACAGGGAAAGATCACCCAGTCACCAACAGAGACAAAGAAATGGCAAAGACTACAAAGAAGATGCTGGTGACAGAAATTATAACAGGTCCAAGTCAGAAAGGAGTGTACAAAAGGGTCAATTGGATTCAGGGTATGTATCAAGTGAAGGAGAAAAGAGAAGGAAGAATCACTATGAGGACAAAAAATACAGGGAAAGATCACCCAATCACCAGCAGAGACAAAGAAATGGCAGAGATTACAAAGAAGACACTGGTGAGGACAAAAAACATAGGGAAAGATCACCCAATCACCAACAGAGACAAAGAAATGGCAGAGATTACAAAGAAGACACTGGTGAGGACAAAAAATACAGGGAAAGATCACGCAATCACCAACAGAGACAAAGAAATGGCAGAGATTACAAAAAAGACACTGGTGAGGACAAAAAATACAGGGAAAGATCACCTAATCACCAACAGAGACAAAGAAATGGCAGAGACTACAAAGAAGACACTGGTGACAGAAATTATAACACTTCTAAGTCAGAAAGATATGCTTCAGAAGGTCAGTCCAATATAGATGCCCCTAAAAGTGGGGGTGGGCGAATTTCGGAAGCAAGCTCCAATAGATATTCTGCTTCTTCACCTGAACCCGGATCACACTATAAGCGCAGGAACATGGCTCCTAAGCTTTCAGATGAAGAGCGGGCTGCTAAACTTAAGCAGATGCAATTAGCTGCTGAGTTGCATGAAGAGCAGAGATGGAAACGTATAAAGAAGGCTGAGGAGTCGGATGCAAAGGAAGCAATCCAGAATGATAACACCGGTGGCAAGAATTTCTTGGATACTGCTCAGAAAAGTGTATATGGTGCAGCTGAAGGAGGGAGTGCATCAATAGCTGAGAGTGTCCGTCGTCGGACATATTATTCTCAAGGCAGGTCTGGTGGTGAAAGCAATGCTTTTCGGCGATGAATGCTGGATGGTTCTATCACTATATCAGTTGTCTCCAGACCTCTCTTGCATGTGCTTTCTTCCTTGGACCAACAAATTGTTCCTTCGGTGTATAATATGTGAAAACCTGTTTAATTTCAACTAGATAATATGTTAAGAATTCATAGTTCAACCTTCATGATTCGAAATTTCTAATGTCTCTTGTGATTTTAAGGTGTCATGATGGGAAATGTTTAAGGTTATGCTACGGCGGCTACGCATACTGTTGATTTCTGTTTGGGTCGTGCATGTATGATGGATATTTGAATAAAACATCAATATAGTTTTTTGAAATTGACACCACCGGGCATTTTGGTCCATATAATTGTAAAATGGTAAGGTTAGTTTAGTTTTTAGAATAGATATTATGGGTTTGATTTGGTCCTTAATATTCATTTCAATTTAGTTTTGAACTTTCATTATCGTGAATCAATGTCTTTGACAAGCATCAAATTGACTAATGGACACTGATGATAGGAATTAAATTAATTGATAGCTGTTAATTTTAGGGATTAAATCAATTACTACACTATTAAATAACCCAAAGGAGAATTGAGTTAGAAAAGAAGACCCAAGTTGGAAGGTGTTCATATCAGTGCCTTAAAAAATCACCAAACAAAGAATATCAGTGCCTTGAAAATAATATTAAGGTAATCAAAAGAAAAAGAGAACACTTCTCAACTGTTATAATCAGTTCACTAATTCACTTCCCCTCTTAAAAGCGTCAGTTTTCACCCTGGGTTATCTTTACCATGAATACGAAAAGTGAGTTATCTCTTCAATTAGACAAGAAGTCAAATTACAGTACCGTTATTAATAGCCTGATAACGAACACAACTAAATAGTAGTTCGAAATTCGGTTGGAAAATTAACTTATTTAACTTGATTCATAAATTAAATGACGTGAATTTGAATTAAAAACTATAATTTTGAGTTGAATCAAGCTAACGATATAAACCAAATTATCTGTGAACTTGAAAGAAATTGTTTTAAATGAAAAAAAAAAAAATTCATATCAAATTTGAGTAAGTTTTAATTCAAATCAATTTTTATCAAGTCCAACTTGATTAGACTCATTTTCGGTCTTAATTATCAAGTAGAAAAACTTAACAATATTTTTTACCAAAAAAAAAAAAGAGAAAAGCTTCACATACCTCTTACCAAGCACGTGTATAAATTGACATGCATCATAATATTACTCCAGTTTAATCAATGATCTACTTGTTTTAGGAAGATACGTGTGGGCTTTGGCTCCTTAGGAAAACAAACATCAGACCCCATTTGGTGGTGAATATATTTTGGTAACCACATCAATTAGAGGTTATTTTGCTTCTTGGTGGGATCCTAAGGTATTTTCATAAATTTCAACCCCTCGAGTTGGCTCTGTGACTAATCTTCAGTGTGAAATTTACTCACACTTAAAGTTCATTATCTCTTCCCAATAATAATGTATATGTAGGAATCGACCAGGTCCTCTCTCACAAATTAAATGTGTTGCCAATTAAACTACACATACGATGGTTGAGGATATATAAGGTTGTGTCCGATGGCCTGATGGCCACAAAATGCATATATCAAGGAAAAAGGACGGGGTTGCAGGTTTACAATCAAGGTAAGAACTGTTGTTCTTTATCTAGCTAGTGATATCAAATAGCTATGCAACACTTCCTCCTTGATTTAATAATAATAATGTGGCGCATCTTACAGTTGCATGTCTCTTTCACCAGTTGTTATAAGGCTATAAATGAAAAGCCAAATCCTCTTGTCATGTCAACTCCTAGTTTCCTACTTATTCTCCCTCTTATTACCGGCTAACTATAATTTACATTTATTAAATGTACTTCTGCCAACACAACACAAACTTTGGTAATTACTAACTTATATTTCCGGTGCTGCCCCTCCTTCTGCAGTGTATGGGTCATTGCATGTTAATATTCCATGCCAGCAAGTGTATATTATGATAGTATGTTAATATTAATATAGCACACAACAAGTTGGTTACAGTTTATGGCCCCTTCATATGTTCCCATATTCATTCATTCATTGAGCTAGAAAGTTACAGCTACACTAAGGACAGTTAAAAATTTATCTTCGGCAAGCATGGTTAATCATTCTTCCTCTTCACTTTTGCAATGATATGATGATATTATTATTATTATTGAAAAAAGATATGTGGGTGTAGTGTTACTAGTGTAGGTACTCGGTATTTAAGATATTGTTGTAACAACTTTAGTCTATAACAGAATAATATTAATACAAGAGGGTCACACTGGACCACGTAGCTAGTTAATCCATCACGATTCACGAGCTGCATGAGCTCCTTGGGTTGGAGGACATTTAAAGCATTCACTATGCATATAATGAAGGAAACTCATTTGAAATTTTGCCACATGTACTACAAATTATTTTTGAGTAATTCTAAATCCTCTTACAATATCTTCTTATTTATTCTTCTACTTTTTTTTGTACGATAAATTCTGATTGCATTTCATTTGCTCAAGATATAAATATTTCAGTTTTTTATTAGATACTTTCTTTATAAAATGGGAGGAGGATTTGTAGGATGATATAGCATTACTCAGCATTTTTTATGCTATTTTTTTTCATTTGTCTTATTAGTAGGGAAAAGTGTTGGTTTGGCTACTAGTAGAAGCCAAGTGTACCATATATCTGCTTAAGGAAGAGTATGAAACTGTTTCAGAACAAAATGTTGCAGAGCCTGCCAAGTGGGGTGTACAGGATGAGCCTCTTTTGGTTTCTAGTTTTCTCTGCACATCTTGCACTAGCATCCTCTCTTGTTGAATTTCAAGGCATGTATTTCAGTGGCTTGTTGATTAACTAGTTCTTAATTTCTCTTTAGATTACATGTTATTATGCTGCCTGCACCATAATTTACTATTAGTTTCCTTTTCTGTATAGAGGCTTTTATTTTATTTTTTAAAAATTTACTAGAATATTGCATTTACCTATGATACTTTAATTAAAGAAAGCAATCTTTTAAGTTTCATTTTCAATATTAGAATGAAGTTCTGAACATCAAAGAGGTCTGACTTAGTTGATTGAGTAAGATGTCTGAGTTATTGTAAATTCCATGATATTTGTCCTCGATTCATACCGATAAAAAAAAATGAAATTTGGAATTTGTGCAAGTATTTATGCATACTAACATAGCAAACAGTCCAATTTGCAGATAATGATAATCCAAGGCAAAAGCAAGAGGGCATGCAGCTAAATTTGTACCATGTCAAAGGACTTAACTCCTCTCAAACTTCCACATCACCATTTTCATTCTCTGACATGATCACAAAAGATGAGGAACGTGTCAGGTTTCTTCATTCAAGATTAACAAACAAGGAGAGTGTCAGAAATTCTGCCACCACTGACAAATTGAGGGGGGGACCAAGCCTAGTGAGCACAACACCTTTGAAATCAGGTTTGTCAATTGGTTCAGGCAACTACTATGTGAAAATAGGACTTGGTACCCCTGCCAAGTACTTCAGCATGATTGTAGACACAGGTAGCTCCCTCTCATGGCTCCAGTGCCAGCCTTGTGTCACATACTGCCATGTCCAAGTTGACCCTATATTCACTCCTTCAACATCCAAGACTTACAAGGCCTTGCCATGCTCATCCTCTCAGTGTTCCTCTCTCAAAAGCTCCACATTGAATGCTCCAGGTTGCTCAAATGCAACTGGTGATTGTGTCTACAAAGCAAGCTATGGTGACACTTCTTTCTCAATTGGATATTTGAGTCAAGATGTGCTAACCTTAACCCCTTCAGAGGCACCATCATCAGGTTTTGTGTATGGTTGTGGTCAAGACAATCAAGGCTTGTTTGGAAGGTCATCAGGTATCATAGGTCTAGCCAATGACAAACTCTCCATGCTTGGTCAATTGTCCAAAAAATATGGCAATGCCTTCTCCTATTGCCTCCCCTCTTCTTTTTCTGCACCAAACTCTTCTTCCCTATCAGGTTTCTTGTCCATTGGAGCCTCATCATTGACATCATCACCATACAAGTTCACTCCCTTGGTCAAGAATCAAAAGATTCCAAGCTTGTACTTTCTTGACTTGACAACTATAACTGTAGCAGGAAAGCCACTAGGAGTTTCTGCATCAAGCTACAATGTTCCTACCATAATTGACTCTGGCACAGTAATCACAAGGCTACCTGTGGCTGTTTACAATGCATTGAAAAAGTCTTTTGTGTTGATCATGTCCAAAAAATATGCACAGGCACCAGGATTTTCAATATTGGATACTTGCTTCAAGGGGAGTGTTAAGGAGATGTCAACAGTGCCTGAGATTCAGATCATATTTCGTGGGGGTGCTGGCCTAGAACTTAAGGCTCATAACTCCCTTGTGGAAATTGAAAAGGGTACTACTTGTTTGGCCATTGCTGCTAGCACTAACCCCATTTCCATTATTGGGAATTATCAGCAACAGACATTCAAGGTGGCTTATGATGTTGCCAATTCCAAGATTGGATTTGCACCTGGTGGCTGCCAGTGATCACAAAGCTAGCTAGCACAGGATTCAATTTATCAAATGTTACTTGTTTGCAAATATTTGCTTCAATAAAGATTAGTTAATGAACGCCTGATGCAATGATGTGGCATGTGATTGTGATGTATCTTAGTGAGCAAATAAGAAAAATGACAATTAAATGCTCACATGAAAGTTGCAATTGTATTAGATTGATTGGAAACTTTATTTTATTTTATAGGTAGGAATAGAAGAAAATAATAAAAGATTTATAATAATTCACCCATTCTATTCAATCAACTGAAATAAATCTTTGATGTTAGAAATTTTACTTTAAAAGTAAATAATGATTATATTCGACAAAACTAACTGAAAACTGATAGTTAGAAGTTTTTAAGTTAGCTTATTAAATCATAAATATTTTGTAAAATTAGTTGTTGAAATAGTTGAAAAATGTAAAATGACATATTTAAAAAGGATAATAAAAAATTAAATAAATATTTTAAGGATAAAAGGAAAATAAAATATAAAAAACTAAAAATTAGAAACTAACGTTTAAAAAAATACTACTTCGAATAATATTTCAAAAAATATTAGAAATTACTTAAAAACTTAATTATCGAATAGTCAAACAAATTTTTCAGTTATTCAATTATTAAAAAAGTTAAAAATTAATTAAAATAACTGATCTATCACACCGATATTTGCTTTAATAAAGATTGATTAACAATTGATATGGCATGTGATGTATCTTAGCAAGCAAATAAGAGAAATGGCAATAAAAGAGGCTCACATGAAAGTTGCAATTGTATTAGATTGATTGGAATTTTTTTTACTTCGGAAGTAAATAATATAATTCGCATAGCGGCATGGAACGCTTTATTAGGTAAACATTGGTCCATTTCCATTGTTTTGCAGCTTGTTTCTACCTTTCTAAGTTAGACAAATATATTGATAACCAAAACAATTATATATTATTAGAAGTATAGTTTGGTGGAGCGTATAAAAAGGCTTTAGTAGTCACTTTGTAGTTTGTACTTACCTTTTTTTCATTATCAATACATTCTATTTCTTGCCTATTAGATCCCCCTTCCCCCACTTAAAACTAAACCATGAATTCTATCAATTGTAATATTTATCGAAAATGTCAAAATGTAATAAATAATTTTCAATAAGAAAAATCTATTTTTATTTACTTAAAATTAGTCCCATTCTTTGAAATTATGTTAACAAGATTATAAATTATTAGGTAAATCAAATATAACTAAAGCCGATAAAAAAAAATAAAATATAACTAGAATCCTATTTATAAAGACACCATAGGGTGAGATGAGAAGAGAGAGATGGTGCAGAGCTCAAGGCTCTCTTAAGAGGGAGTTTTTACCTACTTAGTAAAATATTATTTCCTTCATCTTATTATAATTATAGTATAAAAAAATATTATTTAAGTTTTTAATGTGACATTGATTATATTTTTTTATTTATATTTCTTATAATATTTATGGTGAATAATAAAATCTATAAATAAATTAACGATAATATAATAATATAAGGTTAATTTTATGAAATTATTTTTTGTCTTTTTAAAACAACCTTGTATAACTATTATTTTAGGATCAAGAAAATATCCATTTACTCCAAGTGAGGTATACTCCCCTACTTCGCGGTATATCAAACTTATCTTTGCAACTAGATCATTTATAATAGACTTCGCTCCGTGAATTTTTGAGTCACTTGGATTTTAGTGTTTTGGGTTGAAATAATCCAATTAGTAAGTTTGGGACACGAAACTTTCATTAAAATAAATGCTCTATATCAAACTAAGGAGAAGAGGGTAGCAAATTCAATAAAACCTTATAATACCAACACTTAGTAAGCGGGAAAAAATGTTCTTATACTAAGGGAAATTGTTTTTATTGGTTCCTTAACCCCAAAATTTATGTCCTATTTAAACTCATACTTTTATTCAGACGATCTAGATATTCGTTTTCTTGTAAAGACAGTGTCTAACTTCATTACTAACATGTTTGTATGGAAATCATGTAGGTCATGCACCAAATAATATAAGGCTGTGTTTTTTTACTGAGTTTTTGAAGGTAAAAATAATGACTCAATTTTATTTTAAATTAAATAATTGCATAATATTATAAAAGAAATAAGTAAAAAAAATATTAGGCTAATCTATTATCTCACTTCTTTTATTTAAAAAAAATATTTGAAATGAAAAAGATATCCTTCAACTTTTTCTCTTTTAAACCGACTATTCAAACCGTCCAAAGCACAGAAGCATGACAGATTGCTTATGGTACAATTAACCTAACTTTTGGAAGTGGATTTATAGCCCCATACTAAGTGAAGTGTCACAATGTAGGGTGTTGATTTTAAAATGTGGCATAGTTCTAACCCAACAATTAGGTCAAGGTAAGAAGATTGTGTTATAAGAATTACTTTGTACCATATTCTTTAACTGACAATCGTTGGCACTTGGAAGAGTTGCAAATGTAAATACGGATGTCTTATTCAATATTTTCATAACTTGAAAATATGATTTATTAAAATATGAAATTAATTGAGAGAAAGTACCATAATAAAATTTGCGTATTGAAATTAACTTAGATCCAATTTTTTAATCTGTTAATAAAAAATTGAATTTTGTCCCATTATCCAATACTAATTTTAAATGCCGACTTTTATTGTATGGGTTACCATCGAAACTTCAATTTTAATTGAATAATAATACAAAAAAAATAATTAAAAGTTGCATTTAAATATTATCCAAATATGTATATTTTATATATCATGTAAAGATTGATCAAATTTATATGTTCAATTTATATATAAATGTCTTAAATATGTATATTTTATCCCTTCCTAATTTTATATATTTGAACCTCTTATCCTTAATTTTTTTTACTTCATAATAATAATAATAATTAATTTCTCCAATATAACAGCCTTTGCACACACAAGACTATCATCTAGTGAAGTCTAGGAAAGAAAGACAACACAAATTTATCACACAAGGGAACACTGTTGAAATTTTCTATTCCATTAATTAATTTGGGTTAATATTATAAGATAATTATATTAATTATTTATCATTAATGAATTTTATTTTATATGGATTACTAAATAAAATGATGAGTTTGAATTAACATATGCAAATATTGGTCCATTAGAGGATAATGAGAACCATATTAGATTAACATGTTATAAGAAAACTAAGATTATGATCTCCAATATAATAAGTTATTACTCATAATTTTTCTTAGATACTCTAGTTGAGAAAGAACTATAAAGTCGCATTCCAAAAAAATGTTGCAGGATGCTTTGATTAGTAATCAACTACTACAAATCCAATTATTTTACTATAATCTTTAATAATTAGGTGTCCAACTACTATAATTCAAGTATTTTAGTCTAATTCTTAATAATTAGACATGTTATAAATCTTAGAACTTTTAATAATATGTTCTATAATATATACCTGTGAATTTTAACTTTCATATAAAAAGAATAAGAATTAAAGATTAAAGATTTAAAACGTAAACTATTTTTAAGATTTTAACCCGTCGTCTCATAAGTCATAAGACACCAACCTCTATTGTTGTCTCATTCCCTCAATGTATTCAACCCGAAGATTGAGATTTTTTTTTAATTAAAAAAAAACTTTTTTAGTTTTCATATCACTAAAATTGCTTGCTTATATGTAGCATGACATCAACTGACAAGTCAATTCAGTTAGTAATTAGCAAATCACGTATGAACAGGAAATAATTTACTCGGGCATTCAGGGTCTACGAGGGACCCATTCTCTGCTGTCCAATTCATTTTTCTCCATTGATGGTAACATGCATTTGATGGGTTAGAGGTAGTACATATTGCGTTGGCTACACTGCGTGGCAGCGGGGTACAAAGACTTGGTACCATTATTTAATACAAGTTTTAGGTGCAAAATTCAAACTTAAAATTTTTAAATTAATAGTGAGGTCATATCATATTTGATTGTCAAATTATATGTCTATTGCAGCCTCCTCATGCTGACCATCTCCAAAGTCCAAACCTTGAATGAAATGCAAAGGCAAAATCAGAGGTAAAATTGAAGATGAATAAGTGATGCATCCAAATCAATTAAGCCAAGTAAGTTGATATATGTCACACATGAACACATTCTTTGTATCTTTGCTAATGATCATGTTCAGTGATGTTGGCAGAAAAGCTGTGCATATTGTTAATCAATCTTTGGTCTTTTTAAATAGAGAAAGTCATGTTTTGCGCAAAACCCGGATAGAAAGTGCAGGTAACAAACATTGAGCATTGTGCAATGGACATAAATTTATTCATACATGGCAAAGACAGAAGTAGATGGTATCATAGCACTTTTTAGATCTTAAATAAAGAATGAAATTAATTGATTCTCCACCTTGGTCTATGTTACTACATATTCACAAAACAACTCTCAGATCTCAAATTAACAATTTGAAATCTGGCTCCACTTGTTTAGTGTAAACACTACCAGCCCCCACTATTGGATATATGTAGAACATAGTTCCGACACAATAGTACAGTGAGTGATCAATAGCCAGTATTTAAATTTTAGGCTTCAGGGTCCGCTCATTATAAACCTAGTCAAATGAGATAATAAAATATCAGGTAATAAAGATGTGCCCTAGTGTATTGCTGGATTTTGCTTTTCATAGCTGAAAAGTGAAAAGTCTTTGATGTTTAAAAGTGCCATGCTGGATTTCAATTTCATCTTAAAAAGTTTCTTGTTTCAGGCTCATACCATTGCTTGTGTTATCAAAGGCCAAAGCTTCTGTGATCCCAGTTCTGTATATTTTGCAGGTACATACTTGAAGTTGGGCACTAACTACTGGTAAGGATTTCCCATGTAATGCTCTAAACTCTATAGTTTGCTTATTTTCTTCTTATATACTTGCATAAAACATTCTTTGTCTAAATATATTACATTAAAACAAATCACATGTCATGCTCCCTAGGACTTTGTTTCCATTTTTTGAATCTTTATTTTCTATGACAGATTACCATGTCTGATTAGTGATTACTGCAACTCTTGTTGCTTCTATCTCCTCTCACCCATGTCAGGTGTGCATTATCTACATACCATGGGGTGTTTTTCTTCAAAAGTCATAGCCAGATCAATTAGCTTCCATGAAGAGAGAAAGAAGAGATCACAGAGAAAAGCTAACGGTATTCCATTGCTGGAAGATCTAATCATCTCCACTGGTGGCAGTGACCAGTACCTTGCTCTTGTCTGTGCAGCTAACACAGTATCCAACAAACTGCATTCTGGAAGTTTAAGTTCTAACACTTCCTCAAAACTGGCTATTGAGCCTGCCGGTGCCAGTTCTGAAACTATCAAGAAGTTGAAGCCGCCATCATCAGCAAGACTAGGCCAAGGAGAAGGGAAACAAATTGAGAGTGATAAGAACAGGTCCAAAAGTTGGCACCAATTTCCAGAACACATTGTGCACTCTCTTGCTCAGGAGAATTCATCTGGTTTTGAAGATAAACATGACTTGAGCTCCAAGGGTGCTGTGCGGAGTAGGAGCTTTCACACATTGAAGGAATATGATGATAAGGTTAAAAAAATATGGTTGAATGATGAAGAAGATGCTGGTTCAGGAGCTAATACAACTCATCATACTGAGGATAATGATTGTGTCATCAAGAAGATGCAACCACCATGCTTAAACAAAAACTATTCGTTGGAAGAAAGAGAAGAAAGAAAAGTAGTAAAGGAGACCAACAACTTGAGTACAACATCAGAAATCAGCACAGTAGCTACAACTCCAAGTCCTAAAAGCCACATATCTAGTTCAGGTAGTGAGGGAGCGGTTCCAAGCCATAAAACAAGCACAATTGAGAAGGGAATTAAGAGAAAAGCTGTGGCAAAGAGGCTTGAATCACTTAGAATCCCAACCGGTGTGGAATATCCAGCAATTGCTAGTCTTAGAGAATGGCTCCCTGCAAGTGGAATATACTCTCCTGGATCCTATGTCACCCCAAAATTTGGCAGTTATTCTATAATGGACATTAGGAATGCAAATGAATCCAGTGAGGATTCTGTATTTAGTCCAGAGTTGGTGTCTGCCTTTGAACAATGTATGCAAAAACTTGAAGCAGATGAAGAAAACATTCTGAAACAAATTGTAGAGAATGTGGAGGAAGAAAGTGAAGCAAGCAGCCCCAAGAAAGAACACTATGCATAGACTAAAGGAGAATTTTGTTAATAATGGATAAATCATAGAAAAAATTGTTATTTCTACTCCACTATATTTTTCACATCTTCAATGCCTGTATGCATGTGAATTTTCAGGTCACATTTTTTTTTAATTTGATTATTTTGAGAACTCTGACACAGCGGTAAAGTTGTGTCTTAATGATTTGTTGGTCATGAGTTCGAATCTAGAAACAATCTCTTTGCATATGCAAGGATAAGACTACATACAATCATACTTATTAATAGCGGTGCTATTGCGCACTTTCCAAGAGAAGCAGTGCGGTGCAGTGGCCGGTCGCCACAAACCGCATCGCGACAGTGAGACTAAGGGTAGTGCTAGTAGCGGCCGCTATCACGACTAAGTTGCAGCTGAAAAGCGCCGCCACAGGAATATGAGAAAACGTAATACATTGAGGAAGACGAAAGGATAATGAATATGAAAGGTTGAGGGCAAAACTGTAAAAGGACTATTTTATTCCTGAAATCTCTTTTATTTTAACTTTTAAGAGAGGTAAAAGTTTAAGTAAACGTAACTTTTAAGAGGCAAAACCCTAAAAATTATAAATCTCTTTGATTTTAAAAGAGATAAAACAGTAAAAGTAAAAGTTTATCTTTTTTTAAGCAAAAAAATTCAAACATCTATTTACGAAATCAAATACTACTAGGAGAATCCAAATGTCTTATATAAATCCTTATCACCTAATATTTTCAAAATTCATCCTCAATCCTAATCGTCCCATACTTTCAAAAACTCTCATCTCCTCTTCTTCCAAAGCATTTAACTTTGTTGAGCAACACTGGTTAGTTTTATATTATATTTTTATTTTATCAGCAATTTTTTTTCTATTTTTTTTGTATTTACACTGGTTTATTTTCTCAATGTTCATTTTTTTCTATTATATTTCTATTTTTTTTATCAACACTTGTTTATTTTCTCAATGTTAATTTTTGTTTTTGTACCTCTATTTTATACTTTTATTATATAAATTATATTCATATATTTGTTTTTTCTATTTTTTTCCTCTTGTCTATTTATTATTTGTTTATAGTTTTTGTATTTATGTATTATATAAATTATATGTCTGTTTATTTTTTGTTAAACTAATTATTTCTGTTTTTTTATTGTTCATTAATTTATTAATGAACTATTTTATTTTTTTAGACTTATAATTTTTTATAGTATCTGCATTATGCAAATGTTTATTTTAGTTATTTTTTATTGTTTAATTGTTTATTTTCTCAACGTTCATTTTTTATTTTGTACCTATGTTTTATACTTTTATAATTTTTTATAAATTTTTATATTAAAGATGTCCTTGTATCTTTATTAAGTTTTTTATATCAAAGAAGAGATTTACAACTTAGAGACAAGTGAAAGTGAACATGAAGACTTAGAGATTAATGATTGCAATTCTGATTAGTTCCTTTTTATTTCTTAAGTTGCTTAAATTTAGATTTGACATTTTTGTGGTAGTTTTTGAGACTTTAGTCCTTCATTTTGCTATTTCTGACTTCTGATTTTTTATGTTTAACATTATTCATATGTGAGTTAATAAGTTTGTTTTAGTCCTTTATATTGGATATTTATGTCATTTTTTTTTGGGGGAGAAGGGGGGGGGGGGTTATGTTTGTGAAGTTTATATAAATAATACAGATTTTCAGAATATATTCACTTATATCATTCGCTATAATGGTGTAGCACTACCCGCTATAGTATTTTTTTAGGGGTGGCCGCTATGCGCCGCTATCCGAGATTAATAAGTATGCGTACAATATCATTTTCCTTTGTATGCGTACAATATCATTTCTCTTTACCTGCATATAGCGTGAAGTCTTCGGACAATGAGGTACATAATTTTTAGTAGTTTTTTTGAGTATTTTGAGAAGAGATGCCAATTTATATGGGAGTGAATGTAAATGTACTATGCCTACATCCAATGCCTTGACCACCTTTGTGTATCATATCATAGTTATAAAAAAGTTGGAGAAAACAATTTCATTGGAAAATGCAGCTTCCTATATCTGATATTTCTGGGAAAATTCAAGTGGATTTTATGACTTTTTCACCTCATTCAATATGAAACAACCACGTTTTTTGCAATACTATTCCATCATTTTCATCTGTGTCCTACATGTATCTTGCCATATAACTGAACTCGTGGAGTGCTAACAGGAGTGTACAATAAAATAGATTGTTGAGTTTCTTAACTAGGTGTGAAAATCTATAGACCTTGGACCATGCACAAAATAATTGAGTCAAAGTTAGTCAAGTGTTATTGCAACCCTTTTCAACAGTACTATTTACCATTACAATTATTAATTAGTACCATCTAGAATCCTTGAATTAACTCTCAAGGCTGCTTTTCCTGTCTAACTACAACGAAACACAAGGCTATAAACAAGTTTGACGCTCATTTCATTATGAATAAGAAATAACAAGTCAACTGCATAATTTGTACTTGTTCAGTGACTGAATACAAATATAACCATATTCAGTAACTGCATAATTTGTACTTTTAGTACTTTTTTTTACTTAAAATGTTCAAGGTCCCTACAAATATAACCATATTTATTTAGTCCTTGCAATTTTTTTTGTCCCTAATACTAAAACCTTTCCTTTTGTCCTTTTGCTTCAAAAATACTTATGTAACTCCACACATCACAACATCATGTTACAAAAAAGCTTACCTGGCAGCAACATATGAAATCACAAAAACATTTTTGTTACGAAGGGATAAAAACAAAAGGTTTGAACATTAGAGGAATCATAAATAAATAAAAATACAACTAAAAACAGAAAGTCATATTTGCAATTGCAAAGGGTCAAAAAGGAATTTAGGCCTACGTTTATTTTTCTAGCCATATTCTGCTTCTATATATTGATTTAGCACGTTTCTCGCAAATCTAAATGGGGTGTATTTTTCCCTATTACTTTTAGTTGATTTCAACCAGTAAATCTGTCTTTGAATTCCAATTTGAAGCTTGTCAAACGGATAATCACACTTTCAAATGTAGAAAACTGAAGCAAGTATTTTGTTTCATCAATAAATGTTATTTTGAACGTGGCTTTTATACAAACACACCCTAACACCTAGTCCATGTTATCAAACTCAAATCATGCCTCTGGTGTTGCCTTGAAATTACTTTCCCTGTCTATATCCCAATTTAATTCATATAACTTAAGCACAGATGCACTCCACTTGTAAAGGATTCGATAGTCTATCTATCCCAAGTCCTAACCTTCCCCTTTAACCTATAAAAAGAGGTAATAAGTAATAAAAGTAAGCCTACGAAAGATCCTCACTCTCTGTTGCATTCTTCAATATACAGCACAAGATACCAAAAGGTAGATGAGAGTGTGACCAACAAATGCATTACAAGACGAGGGTAAAACATTGCATTATAGACCTCTGTACAAGCTAACTTCATTTTATTACCATCGGAAAGATTAAAACAGACATTGGCAGTCAATGTTATTTAGCATGAAGGTGTACATCAAACAACTGTAGCATCCTCAAGCCATGCTCTACATTGTATGATGAGGCAATCCACCGGTTTTTCTTGTTTTGCTATACCACCATACTCGAATACCTAAACAATAGACAACACAACATGAGCTGTAGGTACTTACAAGGTTTAAGGTTACAAATTTACAAGCAGTCAAGGTACATGTAATTTCTGCGTCGATTGAACTGTAGAAGGCTTCCGTAGGTGCGATCCCAAACACCAATAAAGAGTGATTCTGTATCAGGGCTAAAGGATACACCAGAGATCTCCCCAAAAAAATCGATCTCTTGCTCCTTCTCAAACCCATGCTTTGCGTCATAGACATGCACAAAGTCAGCTGGCTCAGCCATCGCCATGAACTGTCCATCAGATGTGAAACGTATTGAACGTATAGCTCCAAGGTTGCCTTTAAGAACAGCAAAGGAATTTGACAAGTTCCGAACGTCCCAAACACGACATGTTTTGTCTTGGTTCCCAGTAGCAAATATGCGGCCATCAGGATGCCATGCAGATGCAAATGAGAAATCCAAGTGTCCACGTAAAGGTGTGATAGTCTACAATGACAACCAAAATTAAAATTAGATATTCACAACTTTTCACACTTGGCACATCCACCCCCCACTCTCATCCCATTCAAGAGAGTCCTTTGAGAAATATATAGCCAGGAACCTATAATATAGACAAACAGTAGCAACCAACCTTTCCTGTTTGAGAATCCACCAGTAACCCTTCTGGGTTGTCTCCAACAATAGCAAGTAATTTTCCGTCAGGGCTCAATGAAGTATGCTGCAGACAGAAAGAGAACAAATTCATATTATCATTTATGTCATTTACCAATAGACATTGAATCATATTTTCCAACACTAGCAGCAGGCATCCACAATGCACATCCAACAAGATAATTAAGAATATATTTTTAGAAACTAATAGGACTGAAATTATAATGAAATTAAGATAAAGTTCAACCAGAAACTCTCATTTACAAAAGAAGACATTTAGCCAGTAGCATAGAAAGCAGGCAGACTAGCAATAGCAAAGTGATAACAACAACCGAGCCTTCTTTTTCCATGAAGTCATGCCAATTCTTAATTTGTCAAAATTCCAGGCCTATGATGCAATAATCACATATATCCATAATGAAAATGTCATAACTAATTTAAAACATGGAAAATCAAGTGAAAATACTTACATTTACTGGCCAAGGAAAGCAGAAATGCTTTGAAAGCTGAAATCTCCCAATATCAAAGTCTCTAACTCCAGAGTCATTGTTTGAAGCCATGAAATGAACAGCTCCACTGATAGATTAATCAACCGTTAGTAAGCAGCCCTATTTGAGGGTTGTGGACAGTGATTGCGAACATCATATCAACAATTTAAGAATATAAAAAAAAAAAATCTAGGAAAAGGATAATAAGAAAGAAGAGAAGAAATACCTTGGGTGCTCATAAATCTCCACAGCATTTGTGATTGCATTATCCTCAAATGTAGTTCGGGTACAAAAACTAACCCCTGGCCGATCTAAGTACTGCAGGAAATTCAAACAACATGAAAATATTGACAAATATAAAAGGATCAAGGGAGAAAAATTGAGGATGACTTCAGATTATTCCAATTTTGTTAAGCAGTATATTTCAATTAATCATATAAATAAATAAAATTGACACCATCTCAAAAACATGGTTAAAATCTATACTGTATAACAAGTTAGTGTATTAGTGCAACAAAAGCCAAAAAAAAAAAAAAAAAAATTGTGCGTGATATTCTAAAGGACTATGTTAAATAGAAAACTAGAAGAGTTGTGGCTTAGTGCATCTGATGAATAATGGTATGTATAAAATACTAATCATTTATAGGTACAAAAAAAATACCTTGCAAATAAGTTCTCCTTGAAACCCTCCAGCAATCAACAAGTTATCTCGAACAGCCAGTGTACTAATTTGTGTCTGAGTAAAACCTTCCAAGAGGCTTCCAGGATGTTTCTATTAGCAAAACACACATTTGAAATCTCAGATGCTTTTTTCCCAAGTGATGCTTTCAACAGAATAACCGTGAAAAATTTATTACCTCACATGGAGCTACATGCCCTGATACATTCAAGACTTCAGATCTCTTAGAAGTTAATGAAGACCAGTGAACAATGGAGTAATTTGAAACAAGATATACGTCATGTTTTGATGTTGACCAAACCAAATTCCTCAACTGCAAATGAAAAATTAGAGGTTTCACATAAATGTTACTAAACAACTGCTTAATCTAACATAAACATATATCCCATATAGCAAAACAAAGTGTCAGCTATCACACAGGTGTGCATGGAGGCACATGTCATTCCACAAGAGACAAGATAACATGGAGTGTAGACGAAACAGATCTTATCACATCCGCACATGATTAGAAGTAAATAATTATTAAATCAACTTAATCAACATACTTGGAAATGAAGTATTGTTGACTTCACAGATCTAGTGTTTTGCCAGAAATCATAATATTTCCCCCCTTTATCTGTTGCTTTGCATTCCTGTAGACAAGAGAAGTAGAAAGAGTATAGGGTGAAATGATATTTTCAAAATCACTAATCAAATGCATCCAAACTCTAAGCAAAACATATTTACCTTCTCTGACATTTCCCCTGATTGTGGTATGTTTTCATAATTCTTGTACTGCTCTAGTCTAGTTTGTCTATATTTCTCACGACTAATGCTCAACCTATCCCAAGGTATACCTTGGATATCCTTCCCCCTCCTAGCTTCAGCAGCAGTGGTATCTGATATTCGGTTTTCCTGTAACAGGGAACCCAAAGCCATCCCAAGAAAAGTGCAAGAAAATGGAAATATTATGTTAATGGCCACATTATAGTAAAACATTAATCATGTAAACTAAAGTTGCCCTTAAAACCAGAAGGCAGCAACAACATATGCGATAATACACGGACACATTAGGCCACACACACACAACATTGAATAGGGTTTCACAGTTAAAATGAGCAAACAAGGTCTTGCTTATGAGTCAAAACAAACCAAAGGGTCATATTCGTAGTCGTCGTCATCATCCGAATCTGATTCACCAAATGCCCTGCCACGGAAATACATGTCCTCTTCTACCTCTGCCATTTCATTATCATCTGCCGCATACTCCATTTCATCACCATGTTGTTGAGACATGTTTGCTGATGCCGTTTAGATTTTGATACTTGATATCTAGTTCATAAAGGGAGTATGCTAAAATGAGTTGAAGATAATAACTGAGTGCAACAAAATAAACATCAAAATCTATGACCTAACCAACGCAGGTACTAAGTTTAAATTTTATATAATTTTTTTTACAAATTCCAAACACACCAAATTCTTTATGCACTAGAAACTACAGATACTATTGTTTCAATTTTACAGGGCAAAGAACGCCACTTAGAGATATTTAGCAGCAAAAACTTTAAACAAACCCTAAAACCAAATAATTTTAAAATAAAATTTTAAAATTCCCCATTTAAACCTAAATTGACAAGCCGAGCGAAAATAAGCAAAGCTTGATAGCAACATTAATTTGGGGAAATTTTCAATTACCCCATGAGTTGGAACATGCAATAGAAAAAAAAATTGGAACATGTACTTACATAACAGAAAAAAAAATATATATCTTTTTCAGAGATATATATATATATATATATATATATATCTTTTTTCACTACTCACTAGATTCAGAAATCAAAACAATGGTTTAACATGGTCTCAGAAGAAAAGAAAAAATCGGAAAGCAAAGACAATAAATTAAACGTAGCTAACCGGAGACGAACTAGCAGCAAATATATACAAACAGAATTATATATATATAAAAAAAAAACTTTAAGGGAGAAAAAAGGATAATTGAATTAGTAAAATTAAACGAGGGTGAAGCAATTGCAATTCATTGCAGGAACAATTAAAAAGGGGCTTAAAGGGTTAAAAAAAATTCTGACCTTTTTTAATGTTTTAATTTTCAGGGTTCTTGAATCGAAGGGAATAGCAACTCGTTGTGGTTGAGAAGTTGTTGGATCTTGGTGATAGAAACCTGAATCTGATCTTCGTATAAAAATGGAGCCAGCTTTGCATAAATATATAGATAATAGATAATAATATTAATAATAATAATTGCACCTATGAGTCTGTGATTGATAAAATCGGACACAGATTAGGGCGTAAGTTTTATTTTTTCCTTTTTTTTCTTACATATTTAAGGATAAAATAATAGTAGTAATAAATCGGTACTATTGTTATCAAGGAGGAGGCATGAACATGGCTAATACAGCCTTGTAATTTCCAATAATTTTCTTCACCAAAATTTAGGAAAAAATATTTGACTTAGGGATGAGTTTTACTGTATACTACTCTAATCTAATAACAATTTTTATTTTTTGTTTAATTTTATACTAGTATCAGAAATTTAGAAAAGTAATTAATTTTTCTTTTTATTAAAATTATTTATATTTTTCTTTATATTACTTATCTCTCTTTATTTACTACTTTTTTTTTATAAACCTGCCTTTACTACTTTAACGTTTTATATGTATTATTTAGAATAAAGATTATATATATATATATAATTTTATGCTTCTTAATTTTTATTAAGATAATTATTAGATCTTATTTGAATAGTCAAAGATCTAATCCAATCGGTAAGTGAGAATTTTCCTTATCATGAGAAATAAGAATGATACATATAGACATATTTATCTATTAACCCACCAACATGCTTTTTAAGGATAAAACTACAAGTTCAAACAAATGTCTAATCGAATAATATTTTAAATTGTTGATCCTAATGAAATTGATAGATTTGATGTTAGAACATTAATTTAAAGATGAGGATTTAGAATAACATTAGTGATATATCTTAAATTAGAATTTTAAATTATTTTTTGATAAATCTCCCAATATTATGTAGGATTAAATATATCTTAAGATCTTTTTCATTTTTTATTTTAATGATAGATCTCATTTTGATATCTTAAATAAATTTTAATGGGTTGTGATCTTAAGAATTTTTGAGAAAAAGTGTGTTGATAATATTCTTCTAATTTATTTTTTTTGAAATTTGTGTAAATTTTGAGTTCTTTTGGAAGAACTAGATCTCTAACATGGAGATCTTAATGAGTGCTTTATTGCTAAATCTAGAGAAAATTATATCTTTAGCTTAAGATCTATCTCTAAAATTCAACACTAAAGATGTTCTTAGGATACTCTTATCTCTTAGTTTTGATTGAGGAACTTGTTTTGTTACACAAAAAAGTGTAAATAGAAATAGAGAAAAGAGAAATAAGTGACATTATCAATATTAGCATACTTGAGATTAAAACACTAATAATAGAATGAGAACCTAAATCACTCTTGTTTATTGGCTTCAAATAAAGGACTTGTTTTGCTACACTAAACAGTCTTACGTTGCTTAAGAGTTGAAAATATAATGGCTTAATTATATAATTGGTCCTTTAATTATTTTTTAATGTTCAATTTGGTCCCTTAATTATTAAAATGTTCAATTTGGTGCCTCAATTGTTTAAAATTAAACAATTATACTCTTTCTATTAGATTAATTAATTTGAAAGATTGAAATCGGTAATTTTAGACCACTGGTTTACAACCGATGTAAAAAGTTAATTTTTTAATTGGTTATTGTAATATCTTGAATTCTAAGCGTGTAATTAAGCCTAGATTAAGCTCATAATTAAGGATAATAAATATGCTTAAGAGTATTCAGAGGAAAGGCTTGAGAAAGAGATGAAATAGGCTGAATTAGGGGTTTTCTGGGGTTCCACGCTTGGGGCGTGGGGTACCACGCTTGGGGCATGGGAAGCAGCCTAGAAATGCCATTTTGTCTGCCAGTCCACGCTTGGGGCGTGGGAAGCCACGCTGGAGGCGTGGGAAGTTGCCCAGAAGTGGAATTTTGTCTGGAACTCCACGCTTGGGGCGTGGGAGTCCACGCTTGAAGCGTGGGAGTCACGATAGAGGCCTATAAAAGGCCCAGAAGCTCGAAAATTGTGATATTTTTCTTCCTCCTTCGTTCCAAACCTCCATTGATGAGTTTGAGAGCTCCGTATCTTCTTCATCTTTCATTTAAACACCTCCGACCCAACTGAGAAAGTGATTAGAACCCCGAGAGGAGAGAAAAACCCCGATTGATTCTTGAGAATAGCTGAGAAATAGTGAGATTTGATTTCCCTGAGAGAACCCTTGAGAGCTCGGAGTTTAAAGGCGAAGGAAGCCTTGATTGAGCGAGCTATCTTAGGGAAAGCGATTCCCTGGTGTTTCCGAGCATCACAGAGGTAAGAAACTCGAGCTCTAACCGTTGGTTCTGTGTATTGGATTTTGTGATTTTGGGGTTATCTTGAGGGGTGTTTTTGGAGGTGTTAGAGCCGTTATTAGGCTCGGACTCTGTAGAGTCTTATGCTCAGAGGACTGTTCTGAGGAAGTTAGAGCCTTGAATCATCATTATTGATGAAGTTTGATTTTGGCTCTGAATCAGTCTGAGCAGAGATAAAAGGTTGACTATTTGACTAGTCTGGACCTTAGAGCAATTGACAAAGTTGCTCATGAGGCTATATAGATGAGATTGATCGGTTGAAACTGATGATAATGAAAAGTTGGTTTTAAGCAGGAATGTGCTTGACCATAGCTTGATCAGAGTCTTGGTGAAGGCTCTGTAGCCTTGTATAGGCTGAGAGGGATCCTGTTAAGGATCAGATGATCACTTATACATTGATTGGTTTACGTTTATACAAAGGACGGGAGTTTCCTTTCGTTTGAACGGTTTAGAACCGTGTTTGATGTGTTATATCTTTGTTCTCATGTAGGACGTGAGCCTGATAGCTCAGGTGGTGTTGACCACGGGACCGGGAGAGCCGGTGACTTGTCTAGAGCAGGTAAGCTCTTGGTTCTTGCTTGTAATTCCTTTGCTGTGTTCCACCACACTCCTAAGGGGGTGATG
>PYAF01001252.1:2611948-2667057 GCA_007407185.1 Glycine tomentella
TTTCGTTTGAACGGTTTAGAACCGTGTTTGATGTGTTATATCTTTGTTCTCATGTAGGACGTGAGCCTGATAGCTCAGGTGGTGTTGACCACGGGACCGGGAGAGCCGGTGACTTGTCTAGAGCAGGTAAGCTCTTGGTTCTTGCTTGTAATTCCTTTGCTGTGTTCCACCACACTCCTAAGGGGGTGATGGTTCTGTTATGCTTTTATGCCTATGTGGTTGATTGTTTATTGGTCTGGTTGACTGGTGAGTGATGCTTGTGCCCTATGAGAGGGTAATGGCTGTGATTTGATCTGTAATGCTTGTCATCTGATCTGGACCCAGAGATGGGCGATTGTTGTGCATAGCTATGATTGGTTTAGCTTGAGATATGCATGATTGATTGTGGAATCCTATGGTGATAGGATAGATGACATGTGATTGAGATAGGCCTGACATGAGATGTTTCTTGTGGTATAGAGGTAGCCTCCTTAGTGAGATGTTCCTATATTCACAGATGTAGCCTCCTCAGGCGAATTGTATTGAGATATGAGATGTAGCCTCATGATAGAGGTCGGCCCGGTATATAGGAGTCCTCCAGACGTGGTTGTACCTATATATTTTCGGAGGTGCCTCTGATAGATAGCGATGTCCTGCCATGAGATGTCCTAGTATATATTGGATCCTTTGTGAGCGGGGATCGGCATATATAGCTAGATGAAGCCTCCGCAGGATGATGATGATAGGTGATAGATGGTGATGACCATCGGAATCACCTGGATATTGACAGATGGTTGTACATTGACTGCTTACGTGTTGATTGAATGAATTGTTGATGATAACCATGATGATTATGATGTTTCTGTCTGTGTATCTGTTGTTAGTGAACCAGGAGAAGGAAATACCTTCAAGGGCCCTGAGTTTACTGAGATTTTATATCTCACCCAGTGTGTGGGGCTATGTTTTGCAGGTGATTCTTCCAGAGTAGCAGAGAGATCCCAAGGCAAGAAGCCTATGCAGGATTAGCTGTTGATGGACACCTTAGGCTAGAGGACTTGAGCATGTTGCTCAGATGTTTTGTATTTGGTTTTGGTTATGGATTTTGATGTACCCTGATGGGATATTTGTATAATTTTGTACTGTACAGAGAAACTTTGATGTACATTCACCATATTATAGTGTACAGTGTTATTATAGTGACCCTTGATGATGTCACTTTTTAATTATGCTTCCAAACTGCTTAAACTCTGATTGTTTGTCTGCTTGATTGTGATTTGTGTTTGGTAATGACCCTGTTTAGTGGATTGGGACGTTACAGTTATTACAGAAAACAATGTAAAAAAACTTCTTTGTTTGCATTAGCAAACAGTTATGCACGAAGAACACCCTAGAATCATTTTTTTCTTCATATTCCTTCAAATTTATTATAATCGAAAAAATGTGTGTTCGAGATGGGTTTTGTTTGAAATTAAATGATTTACAAAGCCCTCAATTAATTTCGTGAAAGACAATCTCAATAGAGTAAAATTGAGAGTTGGGTCTGCGGTGGGGGTTGGTGGTGTGGCAATGTTTGTGTTCTTAGTGGAGGTTGGTTGTGCAGTTGTATCTAGGCAACGATGACAGTTGGTGGCGCGACAATGCGTAGTGTTGGCATGATGATTGACACTGGTGACAGTTGGTTGCACGATGATGCACGATGGTGGAGGTTGGTGGCATGACAATATGGGTCACACAATGGTGGCAATGACTTGTGGTGGCAGTTCTTGTTTGGGCTAAGTTCATGGAGGTTGCTGGTGATGTTTGAATTCATTGAAGTTAGGTAAGCGAAAGGAAAGAAATGGGTCAATGATAGTCAACTTCACCAAATTAAGGGAAAATGCATGATTGTTGTATTTTTAACAATTTGGGGACCAAATTGAGTCTTAAAATATAATTTAGGGACCAATTATATAATTAAGTTCTAAATAATTTATAAATACATTGACTCATTGAGATCTCTTTTAATGATAAAGTTGTGACAAGCCATTAAACAAATTCAAACATTATCCAACAAAAGTTACATAAGATAGAATGAGCACAACACAATAATGAAAGAAAAAATTTATTAAAATATTTCAAACATACTTAAAATAGTAGGTATGAAAAATCCTCTATACAAATTAGTCATACACAAAATTATAAATATTTATACTTTTTTTTTATTGGGAAATATTTTGTACTTGTAACATGAATTCTTGAGTTCAAAAACCTATGTCCATTAGATTTATTATTATTCTTGTTTAAGAATTTTACATACTGGAGGTTGAGTTTTAGAAGAGGAACTTATTTTAAAAAATATTATTTTTAGCAAAAAAAGGTTCTATTTGTTTGTGCATGTAAAATCCAAGAACTTAAATTTAGAAAAAAAAAAATGATATTTTTTTTTCATTTTATGTGACAACATGAGATCCACAAAAAATTAAAATTAGTTTCTTCCACATAACATGATTAAATAAATAACCATAAAGATAACTCGAGCTGTTATTCCAAGTGAATTGAGAATATTAAACCAGAAAAAATGAGCAATCAACTTAAAAAATTCACAAAATTATGGAGATAAGGTAATGCTAGACTACAACCAAATTATCTTCTAAACAAAATTAGTTCCACTAAAATCCAACAATTTTTGCTCGAGTTATAATTTTTTGTAACAAAGTTATATAAGAAATTGTTAGTAATAAACTACTGTACTTGCAAAAGCTGTGTGTTCTCTTGGTTTCTAACAAAGGATTTCACCTCTCAACACAAATTAACTAACCAATATTCAAGCAATGATTTATTGAATTATTCAAGACTAAAATAATATTTTATTATTCTTACTCTAACTTTTAAAATAGGTCCACACAAGTTAATAGAGAGGTTTTCAAATGTTTTAAGAGACATTTTATCGTTACCTAGTGACTTCTTAAGCAATTCAAACTCGTGAATCTTCCACCAAGTGTAGATTGAGGGAAATTTGATTTATTTAAAACATATAAATTATGAAATATAAATTAAGATATTATATAATCATATCAACGGTTTAGTAGTTGACATTCCCCCTTTGATAGAGGAGGAAAAATACTTCATTAAACGCAGAAAAAAGCAATAAGAAGATAGAGGATGAGAAGAATTTTCTAACTTGTTCCTTTTCTAACATTTCTACCATACATCAACTCCATTCAAAATAGTTGTAATTCAAGAAGCACTTTGTCAGTTTATCTTTATTTGGATATGATTTAAACTTGATTTTTGACAAAAATAATAATTGATCAGATTTTAATTATTTTTAACTGAATTTTAAATTAATCATTTTTTTAATGATAATCGGATGGTTATGACAAAAAAATAAAAATTTCTCTTTAAGATTATTGTAGTTTCCTAAATAAACCTCTTCAAGAGGCAAAATTGTCCACCGAACCAGCACTGAATTTGCTTAGAGGGTGGGTTGACTGGGTTCTAGTATCATATTTGTGCGTGATTCAAAATGGCCAAGGGGAATCATCAACGGTTCAACAACATTACAAAATCAGAATATCATCAATGCAGTTACACTTTAAACATTTACAGAACACTTGTAACTATATTACAAACGATTATGCTGTCAAACTATAAACTATTGAACACTATTAACTTTATATCACACTCTATTACAAATTGTTGTCTTAACTTTTAATCTCACTACATTATCTAACACTCTGTATGCATTCAGCGTATTAACATATTATTTAATCAGATAAGAACAGTAATTAACTTTAATAAAATCCCGTGGAAGCATTTTCGAAATCGTATTTCTTGATTCATTAAGTATGGTTCGCGTTAAGTACTCAACGTAAACATAATCCAGCCTCATGATCCAAAACAACATAAATAAAACCATGACAGATGCATAAACAATATCTCTACAGATATATCAGGAGGTAAACAAGATATCTATACATATACATCACTGACATTCACAGGTGTCTATACAAAAGAATAAGCATCTCAGTGCTCTGATCTCAAAGATCATTTCCTCACACGAGGGCATACAATCATATACAGAATCCCTATGCTAAACATAACACAACATAGCCAAGTCATCTAGTTCTAATGTATACTGCAGAACTACGCCGCCACGATGCATCATCATCAGCATCAAACCTCAGTGTGAGACCAGAACTCACACCCGTGCCATCCCATCGGGAGCTACCCCTTACGCATGGACGCACGTATATGACACCTCCGAGAATAGGCTTCAACCGCGACAGGACCACCTATCTCTTGGTCTTAAGGGATCATCATCACCCTGGGATCATCATCACCCAAGAGCAAACCAAACTAGGAGGTGCGCTTCTCTCCTAGGGAGGTTCATATCTATCTAACTGGCCAGAAGATCTAATCACAGGTATCAATACATACAAGGCATAGATTCATGCATACATATCATCATGAGCAAGTAACAACCATTTAATGCATGCATCATGAATACAACCATCACTCCCTCGGAGTATGGTGGAACACAACAGTGGGAAACATCCCCAAGGAACAAAGAACTTTCCTAGCAAAGCCGCGCTCTGCAGTTCTCTCCCTGATCGGTGGTCTACGCCACTGACACCCTCGGTGTCACGCCCTATACAAGGCATACAAGCTCAAATCAAACCCAAAGCAACCTCACAAGGCATAAGCATAACACACGGTTCTCAACCGTCACCATGAAAGGAACCTCATTCCTTTCCAAAACCTCTAAGTCCTCTAACTTAAGGTTTATCAAGACCAACCAAAACATTAATAACACATAGACCCTCAGTGGTCTATCTCGACCTAGCCAAGGCACTAGAGTCTCCACAAGACTCAGTACAAGCCACAACAAAGAGCTCAAAGCTCCATACAGGCCAAATACTCAAGAATCCACAATGTGGTTTGAATGGTTTCTTTCACACAATGTGGCCGTTCACATAGCCTCTCAGGCACATATAAAACAATTATCAAGGCTCATGCATGGTCTATAATCATCAATTAACCAACAAGATACCAACACATGCCTTTCTCAGAACCAAGAATCAAAGTTCATGAAACTAACATTTGAAAGCTAATCCTTCATCACAACAACATTCTAAACATACTTTTCTAAAGGACCCAAGGCTAATTCTAGCTCTAGCGACAATGGATCACTATTCATCCCAAACCCCAACTTACAAAATTAAATGGTGAAACTCGAGTCTCTTACCTCAAAGACGACAAGGAAGACCCCTGGACCACTTCCCCTAGCTTGGGTGTCCGTGAATCGCCTCCGTTCTTCGCCGAACTCGAGTTTTTTGAAGTTCCCTAAAGAAAGGGATTCTCCGTTGAGTGGGTTTTAGGGGAAAATGATGAAGGATTCAAGCTCTCTAGGTGGTTCCCTACAAGTTTTATGTTTGAATGGAAGTGTTTTGATGAATAAACAAGGGTTTAGGAAGCTTGGGTGCTCAACAATGGAGGTAGGGCGTTGGAGGAAGAAGAAGAAAGCTTTTGATCCTCAAAAAAACGCAAATGGCCTTATACTTGCCCCGTCAGAGGTCCGGCGCTGATCTCGCCACCTCTGGCGCTAACCGCGCCAAGCTCCCTGCACCTGTGGCGCTAACTGCGCCAAACTCCCTTGTACTTGTGGCGCTAACCACGCCACATCTGGCGCTGACCGCGCTGAAAACCAGAGAAAATTGCTTTTCTAGGCCACTTCCGACGCCACCCGCCCCAGAATCCAGAGAATACAACTTTTCTAGGACACTAGTGGCACTGACCGCGTCACCCATGGCGCTGATCGCACCGCACCCCCAGAGGAATGACCCTCTGGAACTCATTGGCGCTGATCGCGCCACTATGGCGCTACTCGCGCCATCCCTCAAATGCCTGGCGTTACTCGCGCCACACTGGCGCTGGTTGCACCAGACTCCAGGGTCCTCACACATTACAAACGAGAATGGCAACGGCTACCATCACCCTTATAAAATACCCCCTCCGATCTCAATTATGAATAAAAAAGACATATTTCATATTTATTAAAAAATAGTTAATTTTATTAAATTATGTCATTTGTGATTAAAAAATAAATATTTTTTCTAAATTATTCATTATTGAAACTTGAAATCAAATATAAAAAAAAATCTTTGACCTTAACAAATAAAAAATATTTTGGAGAGAATCTCACAAAAAATAAGTAAATGAGATTTATTTACATTTGAAAAAAAAAGTATTATTTATATTTGAGACAAAAATAATAAAACTTTGGTATAAACGATTCCAAATACCAATAAAAAGTGACTTGTGTCGGGGCTAACTCCCCAAACAAATCGATCTCTTGCTCCATCAGATGTGAAGCGTATTGAACGTATAGATGCAAAGGTTGCCTTTAAGAACAACAACAAATTTTGACATGTTTTGTCTTGGTTTCCAGTAGCAAATATGCGACCATCAAGATGCCATGCATGCAAATGAGAAATCCAAGTATCCACGTATAGGTGAGATATATTATATTTAATAAGACATTTCAGTTAATTTTAATTTTTTATTAACTGAAAATTTTATTTAATAATTAGATAAATACTTTTTTTTAATAATTTTTAGTAATTTTTAATATTTTTGAACATCATTTGAAAAATATTTAAAAAGAAACACACACTGGCTTATAATTTTTAGTTTTTTTATAATATATTTATTTAATTTTTTATTATTCTTTTTAAATAAATTATAATTTTATTATTTTATATTTTTCAACTACCTCAATAACTAATTTTACTGGATATATATAATTTAATAAGCTGAATCTACAGCTTCCAACCAACATTTAATTTAGCTTTACCAACATAATCATAATATATAAGGACAACCAAAACTAAAATTAGATATTTACAACTTTTCCACACTTGACACATCCACCTAGGATGCTAAAAAATAATTTTTAAAAATAACTATAACCGTTTTATATAACTAGTTATATAAAAATACATATACATTTATATCCAATTTTATAGTTATGAATATTTTAAATAACTTATTTTATTTAAAAAATAGTTATAATTGTAAAATTGTAACTAATTTTTATAGAAATGTGTATTTCAAATAATTTATTTTATTAATTTATAATTAATTATATATTAAATTTAGATATAACTTGTTATATAATTGTGAATATAATTAATTTACTCGTAACTAGTTATATATTTATATTTTAAAATAATAACTAATTATATAAATTATACACATATTTTAAAAACTAGTTATGATTATAATTATAATGTTCACTTATAATCTAATTATTTATTAGATATAATGATAATTATATAAATACCCAAATCATAAACACCAATACATCCACCCCACCCTCGTCCCATTGAAAGAGTCCTTTGAGAAACAGAACATGCCAACCTTTTCTGTTTGAGAATCCACCAGGATCCCTTGTGTGTTGTCTCCCACAACAGCAAGTAGTTTCCCATCTAGGCTCAATGAAGTATGCTGCAGACAGAAAGAGAACATATTCATATTATCATTTATGCCATTTACCATGGAGGACATTGCCATCATATTTTTCAACACTAGCAGCAGCCATCCACAACGTTTGATCAAGGGAAAACAATTGAGGATGACTTCAGATTATTCCCATTTTGTTAAAGCAATCATATTTCTGTTAATCTTATAAAGAAATAAAATCAAATCTTTCTCAAAAACAAGATTAACATCTATTTTGTGTAATAAGTTAGAGTTTTAAAAGTTAAAATCATTCACTAATTTGTACAACAGAAGCCTTAAAAAAACAAAATATGTGCATGATATTCTCAGGGCCCATGAGAAACATAAAAGAGTTTTGAAATTGAATTAAAAAACAATTTTAACTCTATCTTAGCCAACATATTTTATTTTGAACATTGCATTTAAAAAATGGATTTTTTTTATATATAAATCACATGTTTTCTTGAACTATAAAATGTTCTCTCCAAGTATTTGACACTGCCTACGTTGGACTCGACTCAAACCTTATGATTTTAAGATTTTTAGAACAAATTTAGTCATTACCAAAATTATTGGATATTTTCTGCTAAAAAAAAAAAAGAGAGTATATATGTATGTATGTTTGTGTGCGTAGGAAACAGAGGAGGACAAAGACGAAAGGCTAAAGAATTAAGAACCTAAGACAGTGTGTATGAACACTTATCAGAGAGAGAGAGAGCATGAATGTGGGTGTATGTGAGATGCATTCTGTAATCTGCAGCACCGTCGTTTCACTTTCACCTTACCACTCTTGTCGCCGGAACCCTAACCGATTGCGCGCCAAATCCTCTCTGCTCGTTCAGAAACAGGACGCCCAACTCTCCGACTCCGTCTCCGTCTCGCGCCGCCTCATTCTCCTTCGCCATGCTAAGAGTTCCTGGGATAATCGCTCTCTCCGCGGTAACCCACTCCATTTCCCAATTTCAACATTTTAATTCTCCAACTTTTCCTAAGAAATTAGAATTCCATGGTTAAACTCTCAAACTTCATCACCGTACCGGTGTGAATGATATTTATGTCTTGGTCATGCTTCTTGAATGTTTTTTTTTTTTTTTGCAGACCATGACCGGCCACTGAGCAAGTCTGGGAAAGAGGATGCTGTGAGAGTTTCCCGCAGGCTCCAACAGTTGGGTTGGATTCCTGAACTTATCTTGTCCAGGTTAGCAATTTCGCGGCTCGTGTTTGTGATGTTAAGCATTTGAATTTGAGGCTCATTGGGATGAATCTGCCTTTTATTGAGTTGTGTATTGATTTTTCTTCTTGTGTTGAAGTGATGCGGCGCGGACTAAGGAGACGCTTAAGATAATGCAGGAGCAAGTGCAGGAGCTGGTGGAAGCCGAGGTTCATTTTGTTTCTAGTTTCTATTCGATTGCAGCTATGGATGGCCAAACGGCGGAGCACCTTCAAAAGATTATTTGTAAATATTCAAGGGATGAGATACTTACTGTAATGTGAGTATCTACAAATTCCATCCTTTTAGGGTGGTTTCTAACCATTTTTCCCGGTGTTTGAAGGTGGAGGTCGATGATTGAAGCTACATTTGAAATATGTCTTTAAAACAAAATTCATGCTAGCACAAAACAACCTATGAAAAAGCATACTTTAGTCTGTGCTATGTTTGCGGATTGAATTTGTTATAATTGAGAAATCACTTGGTGGATGGCAACTACAAAAAGTCAGTGGAGTCACATTTCACATTTTCCTTTTCCATATTCATTTGTTTTGAACTTTTTGAACAATGGGGATTGAATTGCATATTGTTTAACTCATCTGTTGGTTGAATCTAGCCTGGAGATCACCCTATGTGGTTAGGTGGTTGTTATCTCAATCATGTAATATAAAGCCTATGCTTAATGAAGCAACCAGTTCATTTTCAAGGATTCTCTAAGGGCCCTTTATTATTTTCGGATAATATCTTTTCAATTTTCTTTTTAAGAAACAAAATTTGTTACTTACGAACTAAGATAGATACGATCTGATGGATATTTTGATCATTGGGTGGTATACAGGTGCATGGGACATAATAGGGGGTGGGAAGAAGCAGCATCAATGTTTTCTGGGGCCTCTGTGGAATTAAAGACGTGCAATGCTGCACTGCTCGAGTCTGCTGGAAAATCCTGGGATGAGGTTTGATTTCATTACCTTGCCCAACTGCATGTAGTGTATTTTCTTTCAAGTCAGTTTACTTTCTCCCATCAAATATTAGGAGCAATCTATCGATGATTATCTCTTTTTATACTTATATGAAATTCAGGATAGTTGGTCATTGCTTCCATGGATTTCCACAAATTTGCTTCTTAAAACTAGTTACTAATGGGATTTTCCGGAACATATTTTGTTTTCAGACAGACTAATTGTGTTCACTGCACTGCTCGCTTTCTAAATTTTGTGGTCTTAAACAGGAAAATAAAAAGAAACTATCCTACATTGTGTTGCTGTCTTAAAAATTGATGTTAGAAAGTGTCAATAATACATTATATTTTAGTTTAAACTCTAAATCCTTGGTATACTTGGATTTGCCTTCTATATGATTATCCACAAAGCTTTAGTATTGAATGCTAGAGTAGTGGCAAGAGGTATAAGTTTGAAAAGTTTGTACCATCATTATAACCCCCCCACCCCCCTCCCCCACTACCCGTGCTGCGTAGGTTAGAAAACACAACTTGATAGGTGTGATTTGACCTTTTAGTGTATTTTTACTTGGATAAAAAGGAAAAGAAAAAAACTTAATTGCATATCTCGGAGCAGTGTAAGGTTTTCATTTATTATTATATTAGCTTTCTAAAGGTAAAAATATTTTTTGAAGTGACAAAAAGATGTATATCTAACTTAGTACCTTACAGGCATTTGCCACCGCAGGATTTGGTGGCTGGAAGCTTCAGGGTATAATAAAACCAAGTAGCTAGCTAGTTGAGATTTTCCGTACTGGGTAAACTTAAAAATAGATATGCAAGAGGTTGGAAGCATCATTACTTATTCAAGGAACCCAAAACGCCTCAGTTAAGTTAAGGCTACAGAGCTGATGACTTCGGAAAGTATAAACTGGAGGAAAGATGAATATGATGCCAAAAGCTTCAGTTAGATGTGTTTAATTTAGCAGCTATGAATTGTTTACGTGGTGATTCAAGATGAAACGTTGCCGAGGATAATGTGCAGGATCTCAATGCTTCATATATGCTGCTTGGTGTTGAGCATTTGTTCATTGAAGTGAGCTCATGCTGCTCAGTGGTTGTTGATACATGCACAACTACAGGTTTCCAAAGAAAAAAAATATTGCTTCTGTAAATCATATGCTGTGGCAAAAAAATAGACATTTCCTGTTACCTTACTTCCCTTTTACCCCTTCTCTTCTACCTTGATAATAAAGATTGGAAATCTATTTCGAAATACCAAAATGGTATTGATTAATGATTATCATCAACCTAGACAAGAAGTCTATGCAGATTGAAGTGCAAGATGTTTGAATTTTGTTTGCAAAATTAACTAGTGCAAATTTCCTCTTGTGAAGTTCGGTTCAAATAATTGAAGAGTAGACTTAAACTAATCAGATAGCTTCATTTCCGCGTATCAAGTTTATGGGAATGTTCGATTAAACTTTCTTTAAAATATAATTTTAAGGATATGGTTATAAATATAGCGTGCCCAGATTAAGAAACTTGTGTGGACAATTTTACTGGTTACTGTTATATTCTGCTGTTAATTATATATATATATATATATATATATATATATATATATATTAGCATAATTAAATGAAATTATCATAATTTGCCTTTGGATTACGTTAATTCTTAAAATGAGATATTCTTAGCAAATTCTATAATTACACTCGTGTGCATCTTTGGATTACGTTATTTATGCTAGCTGAGTCATATTTCTCCGCATAGACAAGTTCAATAGAGGATCAATTCTTGGTAAAATGATTAATCAATGTTCAAAATCAAACAGTAATTAATGTGTTAAATGTTAGCCATAAATTAACTCTGGTATCCACTTTTCCAAATTGGGCTAATGTGCTCCCTAATTGGAAATATCAAATATGTCCATCAAGATTCCCCAACAGTAATTTTGCATAGATGTTTGCTCAGCAATTTGTATCAACTATATAGCCTAAGCTACTAATGTATGATTATGGCATTGGTTTATGCTTCATATAGATGGAAATTCCAAGTGGACTCTCTTTAAGGAAAGGAAAAAGCAAACGATACCATTAACAAACTGGACAGAACAAACTCGGGTGAAAGGAGCATAGTTTGAAAGTTCAGCGAGGAGAATGGCCACCATGCCATCTTTGCCATCACTTCACCCTTATCTTTCTCATATTGCTTTCATGGTGTGTTATTTCTGCAATTACACACAAGTATCTGTTCAACCAACCCAGCTATTTCTTTTACTTTCATATTCTAAAGTAACAAATAATTTGATACAAAAAATAGTGACTAAACAAAACAAACAAGAAAGACAGTATCAACATTTTTTCACCCCAAAAAAAGGTGGTATTAACATTTAGATTTATAAAGGAAAATATATTATTAATATAGATTCTTGTCACAATCTAAAAGTGAGAAAATTGTTTAACTTTAAACTTTAAAAATATTAGTGTTTTAGCCACATTATAATTATTTCTATATAATTAAAATTTATAGTATATATACTTTTAATATATTAGATTTACAATATACAATCAAGTTATAATATAAAACAATTTTTAACTATATACAATTTCTTTTAAAATAATTAAAATTTAATTTAGAACTAGGTAAAAGAGAATAAATTGAAAATTATAGAATTAATTGAAATTCAATTAAAAGGATGATAGTTTGAGATGGTTGAAAGAAATTGTTTAGCTAATTGTAGGATAGTATGCCAAACAAATATTTAAAATAGAGAATATAAAAAATATATAATTTAAGAAATAGAGAAAGTAGAAGTCTCTATCTTTAAATTTAATATGCTAATTTATAAGTATGTATAGGTATAGTTTTTATTAATTTATTTAACTCAAACAAATTAGTATTTAACTTATTGATTATTTAACCATGGTCTTCTATAGCCTTTCTAGATAGTCAAAAGGGTAATACTTCTAGTGTATAAAAAAAAAACTAATTTTTATATGACGTTATTAACTGTCATTTAATTTTTCATATGAAGTTATTAACTGTCATTTAATAACATGTAGTTTTTTAATCAAAGATGCTCTTCACGTAATTAAATACATGCTAAAGTGTACCACCTTTGTTGGTTTAGATTTATTTAAATTTCAAAAGCATCCCACTAACTATATATTAAATTTGTCAAGACTTCATTAGTTGATGTTTAATTAATGACACAACCTCAGCATATTATGGATGCATGAAAATTATACGAAAGAGAGAAAGTGCAAATTTAAGGAGGAAATTCCAGCTGGTTGCTTCAGATGTTTTGTGTCTGTTTTTGATCTTCTTCGTCATTACCAATCTCCGATGATTACTCTCTCTCAGTAAAATCCAAAGGAAAAACCAAAAACAACAACAACAACAACACTTTTTCATCTATTTTCAATTTCCTTCTCTGTTTTGCATACTCTTCAGATTGGCATTTTGCTTCTGATTTTTGGGTCGTACCTTCATACCCTTTTCTCCATTCTGGTAAAGTTGGTTTCTTTTTGTTTTTCTCTTTCCATTTTCTCGGTTTTTTGCTTCCCCTTGTTGATGTTAAAATCAGATTCAGAGGGCATGTGCATTGGTATTCATGAACATGGTAAACGTGGCATTTTGAATGTGGGATCGGACAGAATTTTTGTCCCTTTCTTGCCTCTCTATTCCTACGTTCTTTGCTTGTTTTATCAGTTTTTGCCATTTTTGTTGCAATGTTTGGGACTATTTCATGGGAATCACGTGTATACTGTAACTCATGTTTTGGAATTTTTTAACCTTGAATAAAGTTGATGCAATGATGGTGGAAGAAAGTGGGGGTTCAAAAAGAGCCTTTGTTTGGGGGTGAAAATTTCTGGCTTACTGTGCCTTTTCTATGGGTTTTTTCTTTCTTTCTTTCTAGAAACAGCTTTTGTAAAACGAAATGATGGCATTTGATTATGGAAATGCTTTCAGTTTATTTTTTTTCCCTTGGGACTAACTTCTTTGTAAATTTGAAAAAAGTTTTGGTACTGAGTTTTGGTTTATTGCCTTTTGATTTCAACTTAAAAGGGGTTGGTTGGTGTTTGTTTCTTACAGGAATAGGGAATTAATAGCTTGTGTTGGAAATGGTTGTCATTAAGTAATGTCTGGCATTTGAATGCTGGAGTAAGGTTCTTCCTATCTTGGAGCTCTGAGATTAAGGTGCAATTCAAGGAGTTTTTATCTGTTTTGATAGATGGGGGTGGATTGACTTTGAGCTTCCCAAAGCCTCCATCCTGCACGAAATCTCATGAAGTGGAGCTGCTCTGAGATACATATTGCAGCAAGATGATTGAGCAATTCATCAATTTCATTATTCGGCCTCCCAGGTATTATTGCATTTTTCTGTAGGTTGGTGGCTTATTAGCATTAGTTTATTTGCATTCCAAGTTTGACAAGTGCGTAGTTTTTGACTGGTGTTGTATGGTCAATGAGGACTTGTGTGTTTAAGTTAGTGATCCTTCTTTTCATTTGATTGAAATTAGCTTTGCAGTTTGCTCTGTATCCTGTTCAACTGAACACACCTCAATCATTTTTGATAAAGCTATATGAGACAATTTTCACCATATACTTAAATTACTAAATTTTTTTTCTTGTATTCAACTAAGTTCCCTTGCATACAATGCTCCACTTGTGGTTCTCTTTTCTCAAGTTAATTGAATTACAGTTTCAGTGTATCTACTTTGTCAAATATACAGGGCTGAATATGATCCAGATCAGTATCTATGGGAAAAGGAATTCACCCTTGCAGGAAAACCATACCAAAGGCAGGATTTGGAGGCAAGTATGGGCATGTTTTTATTAGATTCAACTACTATTCTCCCCTTTTAGAAGTTGCTTTTTGATTACAATTTACTGCAAATTGTTGAAAACTAGATAGAGTATCTTCCTTTTTTTTAACCTTGCAGCTCAAGAATTCCAGAGGCTATACATTGAAGTGTAGTCATTATCTACCTTCACATTTGCCTGAAGATATTTCTCTTCCTTGTGTTATATATTGCCATGGAAATAGGTACGCCAATTTTTATGGATACTGCTATCACGGCAAGAGATTCTATACAATTTACAGTCATAAAGACCCTTTTTGAACATTCTTTTCTTTTTTTCAAAACGACACACTCATTCCATTCTTTTCTTTCATATGTATGTACATGTACAATGATGCAGTGGATGTAGGGCAGATGCCAATGAAGCTGCTGTTATTCTTCTTCCATCAAATATTACTGTTTTTACTCTTGACTTTTCGGGGTCAGGCTTGTCTGATGGAGACCACGTTAGCCTTGGTTGGCATGAAGTAAGCTACCTCTTTTTGCATGTATTTATTTCTTTAATCAGTTTCCACAGTTGCATCTTTTATGCATCCAACTGAAGTTTCTGTATGAAATTAACGATGCAGCACATCTATAAAGTTACATGCTTTTTTGTGTAATTTTCCTGCAATGTTTCTCATGTTTAATGTTTCCTGTGACAGAAAGATGATCTCAAGATGGTGGTGTCACATTTAAGAAGCAACAAACATGTATCTCGTATAGGACTTTGGGGACGATCTATGGGTGCTGTTACAAGGTTTACTTCTTCCAACCAGTTTGATTTTCAATGGCTTTAGTAATAATTCTTTCTATTTACTTCTATTAAATGTTAATTGTAGGATTTATAAGGTTGGTTTAGTGGTGAAGGGAAAGGGGAGGGGGTGAGAGGTTGTGGGTTCGACTCCCCCCACTAACAAAAAACTAACAATTAACAACTAACATTTTCCGGGAAAAAAAAAACATGTTAATTGTACATAAACCAAAAAAAAAAAGGCTCAACAAGATGGCTCTTAATTTAGACTTCAATGCTGGGTCTTAAAATATCTCTCATCTGTTCCATATGTGTTATTATAAGTCACATATATGAGAATCTCTAGTGTAATTTATTTCTCACTTTGCTTTGGTGTGGTGTAGCCTTCTTTATGGAGCTGAAGACCCTTCTATTGCTGGAATGGTGTTGGATAGTGCCTTTTCAAACTTATATAATCTGATGATGGAGCTTGCTGGTGTCTATAAAATTCGACTTCCAAAGTTCACTGTACACATTCTCTCTTTCCTTCACTCCCTCTCTGTGTGTGCATTTGTAGTACTTTAGGTTCTACCTTCCCATTTTTAATAACTAGTAAATGTGGGACTAAAATAGAAAACAGAGGATCTTCATTTGGTTACCTCGTAACTTTCTTGGAGTGATGAACCTTTAGACTATAGTGCATGATATCTGCCAGACATGGTGCGTCGTCAATCAGATAATTTCAGGTTGTAAAAGACTTAACAAATGCATTGCTATTAATCATCTCAGTCTTCTGTTTAGTTGCGTTGCTGGAGGAAGTAATAAGAGTTTGTAATTTTTCATTTAATTTAAGAACAATGTATCATATGTGTTCATTGCCTGTTACCTAAGATATCTGACACATGGCTTTGCTTTTGCACCATGAGGAATGCTAGTAACACACTCTGACTAAAACACTCCCTCCTATTAGTTAAAATTTATTGAAAACAAGAAAACCATGAGATAGATTCATTAAATAAGATGTGGAACCCACAACATTTTGTGATTTCCAATAAACTTCAACCAATAAGGAGTGTGTTGCAAAGAATGTGTCAAAGAGTGTTTTCTCAGGATTTCTCTTTGCACCATTTTATTCCCATTCTACCAAGTCTATATTTCTATTTGAATTTGGCAGGCAGACATATTTCTTTAGTTTGAATGAGAAGTCCTTGTCTGCCTGCACTGAAAATTCTTTACCCCATTCAATGGACTTCAGTGAGCCTCTTCTGATTTACAGATTTATTTTGTTGGCCAAACTGAGCAAATGGTATCATAGTTTTTGTGTAGGCATCTTTAATTTTTTTCCCCCACCAAAATGGGAAAAGGAATCCCAAGAATACAGAATAGATTATTCTCCATTAAGATTCTTTACATAAGATTTTAGGATTTATGGTTCCTCAACTTTTAGGGTAGTTTTTCTATTTTGAAATTTTTTATAATCAAAGTTAGGGATTTGTTAACTATAGCATTTTCTCGGAACTAATTACTAATTAATAATAATAATATTCTTACATTCTTTTTTACTTTTTCTGGGGGGTTGTGGGAGGGTGCACTGGATTCATTAAGGAATAAAGTCGATTAGTAGAATTATTGAGAAAAATGGCTGCGGTATGAAGTAACATGTGACGTGAATACCATATTTTAGAGTTGTCTTGAGTATTTATTTGTGCATTAGGTTTTTAAATACCTGTAGGTTTTATATTTTCCTTTGAAATTTGGAGAATGTATGTTTTGTTTGATTGAATGGACTGGGGATAGGATGATTGTTAATCAACGAAGTGGTAAAGTCTTTCATCTTAGAGCTTTAATATCTGTATTCTTGTCATGGTTGGCAATGGCATTGTTTAGTTTGCCTTTATGTTTATTGCCCCTTTGTTATGGACTTATGGTTTTTCCTTTAATTTTTCATTCAAAGTGGATCTAAAATTAATGGCAGTTAAAATTGTCTTCTAGACTGTAATATTTTGGACATTTATAGTTTTGTTAAGTCTGACTGTCTGAGATTTTGCTGATCTGGTCTACAATTAGGTTAAAATGGCTGTACAATACATGCGGCGGGTTATTGAGAAGAAGGCGAAGTTTGATATCATGGACCTGAACTGTTTGCTGGTATGGATCCATTCTGCATTTTTTTTTCCATAAAGAATGATGGAAGTTTTTTGTTGTTTCTCACTTTTTAAATTCTAGAATTATTAATGTTAACTTAATTTATCATGTAAAATTTAGGGAGAATTTACAACTTCTGTTTATTCTCTAAGGAAGATTTTTACTATAAGAAATTTTGAACACAAAAACTATTTCAAACATACTCTTGGTATGATTCATTTTCTGGTAAACAAATAGTTAAGAATAGTTACTTCCTTTCTGTGACTATCTTAATGCTTTAAAAGCTTACAGGTTGCACCGAAGACATTCATTCCTGTTTTATTTGGACATGGTAATTATGACAAATTCATTCAGCCTCACCACTCTGATCTCATCTCTGAATCATATGCGGTATTCTTTCAAACCATCAACCTAATGTTCTTAAAGCAATATGCAGTTTTGCTCTCTCTTGACATAAACAAAATATCTAACTTGATCTCTAAATTTTTAGGGAGATAAAAATATCATAAAATTTGATGGTGATCACAACTCCTCTCGACCACAGTTCTTTTATGATTCAATTTCCATTTTCTTCTACAATGTGCTCCGCCCTCCTCACATTCCTAGAGCTCGTAAGCTTGAAAAATATTTTGATTTAGGGGATTTGAAGATTGGTTCTGCTGTGAATGAGGTAAATAGCACTTCAAAGAAGCTGAGTCATCAAGAAATATACCTGAATTTATACATTGTGACCAGAATGCAGTTTGTGAACTCAAACAATGATACACCAGCAAGCTTCAAGTGGCAGTAACATATCATGAAAATGGAAAAAGCAAAAGAAAGGAGATATAGGATCATCTAGTCTTAACTACCTGAAATCTCTGAAATTGAAATGTCAACTTTCATTTCACTTATTTGAAATATTAACATAAAATGTTATTATGTAGATATGTATGGTCATTTGATTCAGTTTTGTTATGTGGATTTTATTTGAATAATGAAATACTAATTCACTCTTGCTTCATCCTAGAGCCTATTATATGGGATACTGTCTAGTCTACAGTCTGCAACTACTGATGCTGCGAGTTCATCTTCTGCTCCTCCAAGCACTTCAAATTCAATCAAAGCATTTGCTCCAGTAACCTCCGCTGTAGGATGGCTCTTTCCATCTGTCCAAGTTAATTTTTTTAAAACCTTTGTTCTGTTTAATTCATTAATTGCTTTTAATTCAGGAGTCCATGATTAGAGAGGAACCAAAGCATGGCAATGATGAACATGGCCATGATGAGCCTGCAGATATGAAGGTGATTTTATCAAGTACCATCTCTGAAATTAAGAAATTGTTCAGGGCCTTTTCACATCTAGATTGCACTATTTTCATATAGAGAGGAATTAATTGCTTTCTTTTCTAGTAATTATTTGCTATCTATTGCATTAGTGATCTAAAATGCCTGTGTAGAACTTGGCTCATTTTTTCTTTGTCCTGAAATTGACTTTTAATGATTCAACAGGATGAGCAAAATGGCCTGACTGAAGATTACTTCTCATACTGTAGCTCAACTAGAGAAAACTGGGGCAGATGTTCTTCTTTAGTACTCAGCGATGAAGAATCTTATCCAGATTTCAGGGATGATGATAATGATTCTGAGGTTGGTCTCTCAAGACATACATTCATCCACACTGCACATAATGTTTGATCTATTAACTAGTTGAGGACATAAAAATGGTTTGGGAAGTGATCTGAGAAACTTAAGTGATTGTAACTTGTCTGCTAGTTTATATCATGGTTCTATGCTGTCTTTGCTTCTCATGTTTAGACTCTTTGAAATTTGAACAAACTCCTTCATAAGCACTTATAGGAGAAGAAAATAATAATATAAAATGAATTGAGCTTCTGTCATATACTAAAATCAACTTATGTACTTAACTTTTATAGAAGTTCTATAGTTTAACTTCTCCAAAAAAGCTGAGGTGTATAAATTGATTTAGTAATAAGAGAAGCTCAACTCACTTTACCTTGAAAAAATTTCACTTATAAGTGTTTATGAAAAAGTTTTTGCAAACAAGATCTTATCTATAATATATTTTGTTAATTCATACATTGACATGGTTGTTAGTTGCTTCATGTGTATTCAATATTGAAATACTCTTAAAGGTATTTGCAACACCCCTGGGAAGTATGAGAGAAATGTTTGCAGACCCAAAAGAAGAGGGAAAGGATCAGAAGAAGAAGAAAGCTGAAAGATCCTCAAAGAAGCTCAAGTCTGAGAGATTTGACAAGTTGGAATCCATCAGTCGACGGCTTCGACTTTGCATTTTAAAGGGATCTGCCAATAGGAGATCAAAGCCCTCTTGACATGTCTTGACTGCTACATGTGTAAACATAGTTCATCTAAGTATTTGCTTTCGTAACATTAATGTAAGATACTGCTATTTTTAGGCAGTCCATGAAACTCAACTTGGTTTTAGGTTGATTAGTTGATTGACTTGATTCTCTTTTGGGAAATATTCAACATGTATTTATGTACAAAATATCGGTTTCTCTTTCTAGCTCCTCTTTCAATTGTTTATTGTTGCAGGGATATGATTCATTTGTCATTCTCACCTTATTGCCTAGTGTTGCAATGTCTAAATTGGGGGCTTAATGTGCTTTGTTATGTTGTGTGGCTGTTTAGCAGGGGACGTTTTATACAAGTTCTTTTTTTATATCTTATTTTAATAAATTGAGATTATTAGAATAATAAGTTCATATAAAATAAGTCTTTGATTCAATTATTTATCTAAACTTGTTCTTGATGCCAAACATTTCATGTTTGAGTGATAGAATTAGAATTGGAATTACAATTAGAATTTTAAAATTAATTTCAATTCAGTCAAAATGAAATCAGTTCAAAATGATATTTAATGTTTTGGATAGAAATGAAATTAATTTCAATTTCATTGTTTACATTTAAGATTTAAATGTTGAAAATAAAGTTAAAAACAAATCTTACTTTAAAAAATGATTTAAATATACTAATATTTAAATATTTTAAATATAATGTTATACTTATTGTTTCAAAATAAAATAAAATGAAAAGTAATATTTTCTATGTTTTCGAAGCAATATAATATTCTACTCCTAATAAAGGTAGTTTTCTCTCTCCTTTGTGAGAAGTCGTAGGTTTCTTTCTCCTTTGTGAGAAGTCGTACGTAGTAAAGCAAGGTATTCAGGTTGTAAAAAAGAGTCTAAGCTGAAGAGTACGAGGAATTGACTAGGGTGGTTATGGAGGACATGGAGGGGGGTAGCTGTGTTATGGAAGAGAGTTCAGTTGTCAAATTATGTATTTTTCGGAACATTTTATTGATGTAAGTGGTGGTTCGTGATAAAAGCATGGCTTGGGGAGGAAGGGTTGGACGAAGTGGTGCGGGGAGGTTGGAGAATTGAAGAAGGAGGGGATGTCATGACAAAAATCCAGAACTGCTCACATAATGTGGATCAATGGGGGCAAGAGTTGAGAAGAGAGTCTTGAAGGGAGGTGGAGGCGTTGAAAAAGGAGTTGGAATGGTTGAGGAACTTAGATGACGGTGATTCTGTAGCTTTGTTCGATTCCAACATCAAGGACTCTTACATGGAATATCAATATGTAGAGGGGCCTCTAGTATAACCCATCTTCTCTTTGCAGTTGATGGCTTTCTTTTTTGCAGGGTAACGGAGAATGAAGTGGTAGTTCTTAAAAATGCCCTTCATGTGTATGAGGTTGCTTCAGGCCAAGCTATAAATCTCAACAAACCCCAAGTTCTTTTTTGTGCCAATATTCATGACGAGAAGAAGTTTCAATTATCTAGTTCGTTGGGGGTGCAACAAATGATGGGTACTGGAAAATACTTGGGCATGACATCAATGATTGGGAGGAATAGGAAAGCGACGTTCAATTTTGTCAAGGACAAAATTTGGAGAAAAATTAATTCAATCAGTGGGAAATTCCTCTCAAAGGCAGGTAATGAAATTATGATAAAATCTGTCCTTCAGTCCACCCCATCTTGTATTATGAGTGCTTACCTTCTTCCAAAATCAACATGTGAAGAAATAGAGAGAATGTTGAACTCTTATTGGTGGGGGAGGAATGGCAAAGGGGTGAAGTGGTTAGCATGGGAGAAACTAGCAGTGAGAAAGGAGGAGGGAGGGAGGGATGAATTTTAGAAGCATAGAAGCTTTTAATCTAGCTATGCTTGGGAAACAAGGATAGAGATTTATGTCTAACACCAATGCTATGGTATCTAGACTCTTCAAAGCTAAATATTAGCCAAGGAGGGATTTTATGGATTCCAATATTGGTTATAATCCTAGTTATATTTGGGGTAGCATTTGGAGTTCCCGGGTTGTGCTTGATAAAGGGTTGATATGGAGATATCCATGGAATCCTTTAAGGATCTGGTGTTCGAACTTACGATATCATTACCAGAGGAGAAGTTTTGTTCTTTATAGCGGTTATCGAGAGGGCTGATACTTGATGGTTGACATCTATGGATGAGGAAGGCAAAGTCGGGTTTTGGAGCTTGTTTAAGGGATGATACTTTAGACTTTACAAAAGTTTATTATGGCTTACAAATCAGAACATTCTTAATGTCATTATTGAATCAGATTGCAAATAGATAGTAGATCAGATTAAGAGTAAAGAAGAAGATATCACTGATTGTGGGTTTATTCTAAACCAAATTAGAGATATTTTGAGATCTTATCCTTCATACTCTATTGAATATGTGAGAAGGCAAGCTAATTTGGTGGCTCACTCTATAGTAGGAATTCCTTCATTTTTTAGCAACACCAAATCTTCCTAAATACTCCACATTGTATTGCTGATTTAATATCAATGGAAAGTATCTGATCATTCTGATGATTATGTAGCTGTCCAAAAAAAAAAAAAAAAAAACTTCTATCTTGCCACTAATTTTGATAATGTACCACCACTTTTGCCACAGGTACTATTATTGGGAAAGAATGAGAAGGATGTCTTCATTTTACTTTGCCACAGGTACTATTATTGGAAAAGAATGAGAAGGATGTCTTCATTTTACAGGTTTAGCATGAATTTCATTTTAAGAAATAGATTAAAATGCAGTTTTTGTTTCTCTATTTTCCTAAATTTGTTATTTTAATTCTCCTATTTTTTAATTGAGATATTTTGTCCTCCATATTTAATAAATTCACGATTTTAGTCCCTCTATTTTTTAATTGAGATATTTCATCCTCTATTTAAAAAAATATATGTGATTTTAGTTCCTTGGTCAATTTCAGACTTGTTGATTATGTACTTTTTCTAATAAATTAACTTTATTGGCAATTAAATAATTATAAAAAACATTTTTCATGTGCATAATAATCAAACAATTGTTCGTCAATATTTATAAAGTACATAGATCAACGTTTGAAATTGACTACAAAAACTAAAATTGTTGATTTTTTAAAAGTGGGGAACGAAATGTTTTAATTAAAAAAATAGAAAACTAAAATCGTGAACTTTTTAAAACTGGAATATGAAATATTTCAATTATAAAATGGAGGGACTAGAAGTGTAGATTTTAAAAAATAGGAGGATACAAATTACATTTTAACCTAAGAAATATATTAGTAACAAATTCTTAAGCATATTCATTTTAATATTATTGGATGGAGTTTATTAATAGTCAGAATTATGAATAAAATTTATTAAATAAAAAGTAAAGTTATATTATTTAAAGTCCTAATATATTCCAACCAATAATAATTAGTGTATTTAAAAGCATTTTAAAATATTATTATTATTAACATTCTTAGTAAGGGTGTTAATTTGTGTCCACCAACCTATTTGGGTTAGCACACGATGGATTCCTCGTATTTCACTTAGAGTGTGTTTGGATGGAGAATTTTAATTGGGGAAAGTAATTTATTAGGGGATTTAAAATTCTTCAATTTTAAAATTCACTGTTTGGATATTTTTATATAATGAATTTAAATTTTTGAAATTTTAAAAGAGAATTTTAAACAACTAAAAATGTAAAATTTGAATTTCTCTCTAATAGGTGAGAAATTGAAATTCTCTTCTTTTTAGAAGTTTTAAATGCACAATTTTTTGCTCCGTCTCAATCATCGACATACTTCGACCTCCGCTGCTCTCAAGACACCATCCACCTTACGTGTTTTTCCGTGAATGAGGTTCAAAATTTTATAAATGAAGAAATTCAATTTCTTTATCCAAACAAAAAATTTTAAAAATAAAAGAATTTTAATTGATGCATTTTAATTTCCCTGAATTTTAAATTTCTTAAAATTTTAAAATACTCCATCCAAACACACTCTCAGTACAATTTAATGCGGTAAATTGTTGACCCAATCTAATTCTATGGATCGTGATTGTGAGTCATTTGAGTTAATTCGGTCTCCATTCTTTTTATTTTATTTATATTTTTAGAACTTTAAAATGTTAATTTAAAATTATTTATTTGTTTAACTTATATTAAAACTTAAATTAATTTGCATTAAAATATTTTAAATTAAGTATTACTTAAAAAATAAAAAATGAATTATTTTTTTTAAATAATACTTAAGATAAACTTTAAAGATTATATTTTATTATAATAATTTTGAACTTATAAACTAGCTTAACTCATTATAAGATGAGTGATGATGTGACTATAGAAGTAATGACAAAAATAATGATAATGACAATGATGATGATAGATTTAATGATAATGGTGACGATAACAATAATATCAATAGTAATAACAATAGTGATAATAATGATGATTGCTATAATAAATATGTTGGTGATATAATAATGACAACAACGGTGACGATAACACTAGCGATGATGAGGATGGTAACAATGACGATGATAATGATAATAATAACAATGATAGTAATAGAGGTAGCAATGATACATACTAAATTATATATTTAAGTTTCATGATTGGTACAATCAATCACAGCCAATGCCAATTTTCTACATGTCATCTGTTAGAATATACCCCAAAGCCAGACCGCAACACTCCCTAATCATCTGCACAATTCCTTTGGCTAGTCAAGAGATTAAGTATAATCCCCATAAGCTTCTCATAATCACCATAGCCGATGCCAAGATTCTTTCTATTAATCCAATTCAACTTAGTTCTCTAAATAGTAATTAAAGGCTGGATGTTTAGTCAAGTATTGAACATTTGAACTGAAAACTAAGAACCTTGGGAATCTACGAAGATCAGGTTTCCTCATCTATTAAGGAATACATATAACACAAACTACGCTTAGAAGGAAGATAGAATGAGTCCTAAGAACACAACCTACATATTACACCAAATCACAGATTACCATCACCAACCTTATCCAATTCCTCACCACTTCTGCTAGACATACCCAAAGAAGGATCAAATTGGTCTTGGCCAAGAAAAACAGTGTTAGGTTGCTGGTATGATGACATGCTTGACTCCAGTATCTGATGTGGAAGCACCATTTCTGGTTTAGAATACACGCCATCCACAATTACTCGTTGCTTCTTGGCTGATCTCTCCCCTTTAGGGCTTTCAGCAGGGGAACCAACATGGCAGCCAGAATCTGGTGTCATCGGTTCAAGGTGAGATGAAAAAGATTCTATTGAAAGACTCTTTGCCGGAGCACGGTCTTTGGCGGCCTTTTCAGGGTCGGGGGTTGACGGGTCAGTCTTATTATCAGGTTCTTGGCACACATCCCCTGGAGCAACGTCTGCAACCCCGGAGCCAGGAGTCTCTGAAAGAACGCCACTGAGCCGCTGCTGTTCTTCGATTATCTTTTTCAAGTATTTACCCTGGGCCTCTATCCGTAATTGTAGCTGTCTCTGCACCTGGTTCACATCAAAACATAAATTACAAGCTTGGCATCTTAATTACAAATAATTCATCAGTCTGTTTATTCTGTCTTTACTTCATTCGAAATTGGAAAATTATAAAGTGAAATTTCAAAGCAGCAAATACACAAATTTTAAACCCCATTTACATATTGAGCCGTACAGCTTGAGCCACTAGAGGATGGTACAACCTAGATCTTAGTGATTATATAATGCAACCATTTTGTGTGATTAGCATAAATCAAGAGATAAATTAATATCATTTAATTTTAGATGATTGAATAGAAACCATAAATTATAATCAGTTAATATGATAAAGTCATAAATCAGTTCAACAAGGAAAATACACCTCCAATTGTTCATGTAGTCGCTTCTGAACCTCCATTTGAAGCTTTAGTGCTTCAGTAATCTGCATCCCACTACAGACAGATAAGCCCACAACTTTAGTCATTTATACCACCAGAACTCATCAAACAATGAAGAATTTAAGATCTTTTGATAAAAAGTTACATTTTTCTTCCAGTAACAGTTATTAGGCATTGAATACAAAAGAAATAGATGGAAAAAAAATCTGTTTGTCAACACGTTGCAAATTTGACTACACGAGGTAAAAGCATTGGAGATGGTTAAAGCACGGTTGAGTGTGCTTAAGTAACCCAAATATTTTTTTTAATATTATAACCACCAACTTGTATAAGTATGAAAGCCCTAATGAAAAGAAAAAAAAGAGGCAGCAAGCCAGCAATACTCACGATGAACCATCAAGATTGGAAAGCATATCCCCTGTTTCTTTCTTGTCAGCCTTTTTCCCTTCTATTGACAATTTTAAAAGTTATCACCAAATAAAGAGAAATTAAAGTAAAATGAATGTTTAATGGACTAAAAACAAAAAATAAAAAAGCCCTAAATACCATATGCATGAACAATTTAAGTAACAAAAAATAAGATAGACATACCATCAGATGATGAGTCAGGTAAATATTTTGCAAGTCGGTATTTCTGTAAGCAACAGAAAAGTAGAATGAAAAAAGGATTTACGAATGAGAATAATGGACATCAAGTTAAGAGGCCCTTTAAGTGCACATTACCTGTAAATGGCTTTTGACATGGTAAATGGTCAAGCCTTGTACACCCATAACTCTGAGGACACCTTTGGGTGTGGCACCTAGCAAAAAGGATAGTTAGATTTAAAACATTTTTATAAGGAATGTTAAAATCATGCATAGAAGCTTGAAATATTCCTCATCCAACATAAGTATACATCATCTGATCAACATATGCTACCTATTCTTTATACTTTACTTTTTACATTATCTCATGAATTTCATACAAAGAAAATTCTCATATGGTCTCCCCATGAATTATCGGGTAGTCATGTCATCATGCCCATCTGATACCATCTTGCCTGAAACTAATTACTGATGCACAGATAATATACAGGAGGGAGAGGGGTAGATTACATGGAAAAGTTCACAGATGATACGAAATTAAAACACCAAACACATCTCCACTAACAGATGTAAAATTGATAAGAGTGCATTCATTTTATTAGCTGCCACACAACCTAACATTCTCATTTTACTGACTAAAGTCATGTTTTAAGTTTCAGTGTAAAAAAAAAAACACTTCCAGATTCCTGTTAACCAAAAATAGAGGGGGAAATACTCACGATCTGGCCCACCAAGTTGAGCCACAGCATCAACAAAGCGCTCATGTAATTCATGTGTCCATCGTAAACGTTGTTTTGAGGCGAGATTAGAGTTGTTGCCAAGACTGTTTCCTCCACTGCCAGGATCCATTGTGCTGCCACCACAATCTATGTGCTGACCATGAACTAATGAATTAACTCCAATTAAACTTGCACTATGAACATTCTTTGAATGATACATTTGTCATTTATCTGACAGCAAACAAAATAAAAGAGAATATAATATAATATTGAAATTAATTCTAACATCTTGAACTTAACTGCATATTGGAAGAGGTTTGTGAATAAATGAGAAAAAATCAGACATGCAGGCAAACAGAGACACATAAATCTATTGGTTCCACAAGATAGGAATACCTTTTAGAGCAACCTTGAATTTTCCTAGTTAAAACACTTACACTTAAGTATTACAATATTAACATATTCTGATCCCAATTCCTATTTCCTAATGTGAACGAGTTCAAATAATATTTGGTTTGATCATGGATTTACATTATATAAGACTCCCTCAACCAACTTTTCAGATTGCCATTAATAAAATTTACCCAATGGATCATCTAGTACTCTCAAAACAAACCTTAAAAAATCCAGACATCCAAATGTGGACCATTTGATCTAATTTAATAGAATTTTCATTCTTTTTTTTTTTTTTTTTTGCAAAGTCCTTCTTTATCTAAATCCTCTTGCTTTCTTCCTTCATTTCTTTCCTTGGGACTCAGGTGAGTTCCTAGGAGAAACTCAAACCTCATGGAAAACACAGTTATGTCTAAAAAAACAAAAAAACCCGTGATTTTTACTTGGCCTAAGTCATCTTGTGACTAGGTAACCTTTTTCATGTGTTTTTATTTGATGAAATCACTCTATAGAAACAAAAAACCTACAGAACCTATAAGTGATTTTTAGCCTAAGTAATATAGGACCCTTCAAATATCATCCAACTTCTGCAACAACTAAATTGCCACCTGCAGTTTTGCAGAATATATGCTAATATTGCTAGAAATGGAGAACACATACAAAGAGAAACCAACACTATTTGAAGCTACCATTCTTTCCCTAAACCCCCCACCCTACCATCCCATCCAAAAATGTCGGAGAAGAGGAAAAAAATTAAATGAGGTTGATTTTTCCTGATACTTATAAGAAGTGACAGAGATATCATTCTTGATTGTAGAGAACTAAACATTCAATATCATTATTGCTGCTTGCAGAAGAATTCATTAATCTAATAGCATCAGCAATTTGGGAATCAGTGTTAAAAGTTGACTAATTTTTCACCATGCTAAGACCTCTGAATATCAGGTAACAACATCAAAGTTGATGTTTCAACACTTCACACAAGGAAGAGAACACCAACACAGGACTCGCCATGGCTGAAACAATTCTAACAAACCAACCAACTAACCTTAAAAAAACCAACGAACCTTAAAAAAACAAAACTAGCAGTAGTAATTGGGTTCTGGCCCCACATGAATAAGAACATAACAACTCTCGGATGATCAAAAAGTTGAAAATTTTACACCTTTCAGACCAACCCCGAGAAATGCTCGATTTCCCAGCACAAAGCCCAAAACTTTAAAAGTTGGGGCAACAGAAAAATCGAAGTAAACGATCAAAAACACGAACTTTAGGCCAAGGAAGATACAGTAACATCATTAAGACGAAGCTCAAAGCAAAGAATCCAAAAGGGTCACCAAAAACAAAATAAGAAAACACAAATGAAAGAAAACCCAGAAGCACAAGCTTCAGAGAGAGAGAGAGTGATTTAAAACTGAAATTCAAAGGAATAGAAGGAAGAAGAGTAAAACGTACTCAGATCTACGAAATCCAACGCATACAAAATTTCTCCCCCTCCTATTTCGGAGCTGTGTGGTGCTGTGCTCTTCCTTTCTCTCTCTTCATACACAGTGATACCGTCTAATGAAATTAATCGTTTTCTTAGGGGGGCTACTATATTAAATTTAAATCATTAAGTTAATTATTAATCGTTTTCTTTATATATAGAAATGGAACTAAAAACAAAAACTAATAACACGCTGTTTCTTTCTCACTTTTACATGATACAAATAATTTAATTAGGATAGAGTATTACTCTAAATAGTCATTTAATCATGTACAATTATATAATTAAAAATATTAAATTCTATAGTAATTATTTTTTAGTTTATTTTAATTTAATAATATAAATTATGAATATATAATAAATGTACACAAAATATAAAGATTTTGACAAACGGTCAAATTATTAAATTTATCATCTTTTATATCAATTATTTTTAAAAATTACTGCTAAAAAAATTCTAACTGATTAATAATATAAAATTTAATATTCATAATTCATGTTTATTAAATTCTAAATAAAATTATACTAATAATAATTCTTGTTTTATATGTAAGAGTAACAACCGGTCAAAAATGTAAGAGTAACATAAAAATTCGACCTAAGAGGAGTAAATTGTCATGCCGGAAGAATAATACATTGAATCATCGATATATCAGAAAGAATGAATAAAATTGATTATATAATTGTATCAAAAAATAATTATATAAGTTTTTGAAATATAATTTTGTCCATTGTATTAACATCTGGCACTACTAATTTATAAATTAATCTAATTAACGGACGCAATGTTTATTTTAAATAATAATTTTTATTTTTTTATCTTTTGAAAACTAATAAATTTAATATTTTATTTTTAAGGACGGAATTAGACTTTTGACCGTTCTCCCGTCTAGGTTCAACCGGCCCAAATTCTTCCATTCTTCAAATTTTCTGGTTTTTATCCACCAATTCATTTGACGTCTTTTCCCCATAATTAAATTAGAAACTTTTGTGTTATTTTTTACATGGCTTCTGACATCTATTTTTTTTTTTTAATTTTCTATATCAATGTACTTGGTGATAAGTTGAATTTCCATATAAGAGTGAAGAATATATTTTAATAAAACAGAAATTATTAAAATTAAATATTATTTTTGTGGTTTAATATTAAATTAACAATAAAATTTGGTGATTAATATTTAAATTTTCATTCTAATATAAAAATGATTCTCCCACTTTATATATTTTCTCTATCCTTTTGTTCTATGAAAATATTAATAACAATACTAATTGTTATCATTATTTAAAAATTAATTTAAAATATTTATAAAATACAATAATATAAAGTTATACGACTTTTTTTGATAAATTTTATAGGAGTTTTATATTTTAACATTAAATATAATTAATGATAAAAGTTAGTGATTAATATTTGTGCTTCTTATTCTACTAATATAGAAATAATTTTCTCACTTGATACATTCTCTCTATTCTTTTGTGTTGAGAAAAGGTTAATAATATAATACCAATTGTTATTATTTAAAATGATAGTTTAAAAATACTATATAGTAGTAAAAATTGATTATCAGATATAAAACTTCTTATAGATAATTAAGATATTGAGTATTATATATTTATATTGAGACAATAACATTCATTACAAATAAAATGTCATATATTAACAGTTAACTGCTATGTGTGTCTCTGTCGTATCGTTTTTGCTTAATAGAAATCAAATTGTAGTATGTATATTAAAGATCTACATTAATAATATAATTGATCATCATATTATATTAATAACTAATTCTATTGATCGGTGTAAAGAATTGAGATAAGTTTTATAGTTAGTGTAAATTCCCAATACTTCACCTGAGTGCGCATCAAGGGAACGTGAATACATTTAATCAAGTTTTTGTCTCATCACTTTAAGTCTTTCAATGGTTGTGAGTCTGGTGATTGTGAGTTGTGATCAGATCAATCTCATCATATGTTATATCTCCTTATCACAAATTAATCACTACTCATAAAAAATTAAGTAATCATTAAATCATGTAGTATTTAATTAAATACATATCCCACCTTAATTTACGATTGTATAAATTCAAGTATATATCCTCCTCACTACAACTGCCAACTAAGTAAAACCAATTAAACGATTTTTCTTTTCCTCTTTCTTGGCCTAAAAAGATATAGCAATATTTCACATTATGTATTTTTTTTTACTGCATGTATTTTATTTTATACGTAGTTTTTTTAGCACTTTTAATGTTTCATTAACCATTCACAAATCAAAATGATTTTTTTATTAAAAAGGCAAAATTTAATATTATTAACACATCTTTATCAGGATTATTTGTTGATTCATTAAATATTAAGAGCATTTTTAATGCTAGATCTTGAGCTTAAGATATGATATTCATTAAATTTTTTAATAAAAGAAATCTTTAACATAGAGAATGAATCATTGTAGAAGATCCCTCAAGATATGCACATTGTTCAAAAAAGAATAATTTTTTTTCTCTTTCTCTCTCCGTAAGATCTCAAAATGAGATCTATCAATAAAGAAAAAATTAGAAAAATCTTGAAAAACCTTCAATCCTATGTAGTACTATAGGGTCCATCAAAAAATATAGTCTAAGATCCTAATTTAAGATCTACCACTCCTCTTACCTCTTAATGAATGTAATTTTATTATTCAAAATCAAATCTAACTCACTATTCATAAATATTCACCAATATTCATACCGTTTCATGTAATTAATGCGTATGAATTGAAGAGAACTACACACAAAATTTACTTCTATATAAGCAAGTTTTCAAAATTCAACATGAGAATTTCAATTCCCAGGTTATTACACTTAACACTATTGCTAGCTCGTGCCATGTGTCCTCAACCGTTCATGATTGCTAACTTTTAATTTTTTGGTGGCCTCATCATTGCTAGTAACTTGCAAACCAAGCATGGCAAGCTCAATGATGCCAACAAATTAACGTTTCACATAATTCCATGCACAAACACCTTGTAAGACACACACATATATGCTTACATAACATATCCCTTCCCATGCATTATCTTTTCTAATGTCCCTTCTATGGACATGCAGACTTAAACAAAGGCAAGTTTAAATATAATGGATTGAAGCTAAGATATTTGTGTACTTATTATATAATTTATACTTGTCCTTGCTACTTAAGCTAATTAAGATTAGGTGATCATATAACAACCAAAAACAAATTAAAAAGAAAAGGCAAGCTAGAAAAATAGAAAAAACATCAAATAATATTGTGTTTGATTTATTAGTTGATAAAGAGATAGAAAGGATAGGAAAGCATACCTCTTGAGGCATAGATGGAGATAGTCAGATAGATATATCTTGAAAAAAACAAGGTATAACAATTCCTTTTGTGTCTTGGTCTGATCAGTTTCCTAGGCCGTGTGTGGTTACTGAGTTTTATGAGCCTATGTGGCCTTCTCTAATTTCTTTTCTTTGTTTTTGTTTTGTTTTGAAATTTGTTTTATATTTTGTTTTATTGGGGTGATTGCTTAGTGTGAGTAGGATAGATTCAAGTTCCTCAGTAGTGAAATAGTCTAATAGTTAATAGTGCTAGCTAGTTGTGAAGATGACAACAACATATAGCATTGTAAGCTGCTAAGATGGAATCTTCTTCGTAATATTCCATTATCCTCTCTTCGATGAACAAAAATTTAATATGAAGAATATATTTTTTTTGCACCCATTTGGGAGTTGAGACATATAGTTTTTTTTTTTTAACAAAAAAAGATAAAAAGACAAAAGAGAAATAGGAAGTATATATATGATGGAAAAGGAAGAAAGATTTAAAAAAAAAAAGAGAAATAAAAGAAAGAAATATAAGAATATCATAATAGTCTTCCTCTCATTTTTTTCTTCAACGAACTCTTTTATTACCTTATAAACTAATTATTCAATATCTCACTTTTTTTTTTCATTTTTAAGGATATGAGATGAAATTACTTTTAACCTTTTTTTCCTTAAAATATTTAAATTAATAAAATAATTTTGTTTTACTCAAATTTAATCCCTTTCCATTTTACTCATTATTAAATATCTAAAGAGAGTGGAAGTAGTCAACCTCGTTTCCTTAAACCAAAAATAAAATAAATATATTCCGGCAGCGTAGTCCTTTTCCTATTGCTTCCTTCCCAATGTTGTTACAGCTCTACGCATTCCTTCTCCAATGAAAGATAATACAATACAAAAAATATCAAAATGCTGATATTTGCCTAATCACCTACTTGTGATTTCTAAATTTCCTTTTTTGTAAACTCCTACTCTTAACCAAACCTTTTTTTAATTTCAAGCTACTTTTTAAGTTTTTACATTAATTAAAATTAATTTGCTCTGGGTTCAAACTTAAGTTATAAAAAAAGAGAGTATACATTCTTTAATTACTACGCCAACTTTCTGAATTTGAAATCGAGCAATTATTATAATTATGTATTTTTTTTATTCTCTTGTGTACATGTAATGTACTTAATAATAATTCGTATTATATTCTTAAAAGTAAACTCCATATTTAAGTATATTGTAGCGGTCATGTGGCATACTTATACGCTTTTTATGACATTATTATTGTAGTCTTTAATTATACTAATTCACCACATGTGAAGATTATATGGCAGTAAATTCTCCCTCATTTCAACAAATCAAGGCACTCAACTCTAAGTCCTCAATAACTATCCATCTTACTGCTGCTTCTGATCTCAATTATAGAAAAAAGAAAACATTTTTATATTTATTAAAAAATTAGTTAACTTTATTAAATTATGTTATTTTTAATTAAATTTTTTTTTCTAAATTATCATTCATTAAAACTTGATATAATTAAGTATTAAAAAAAGTTTTTGACCTTATTAAATAAAGAATATTTTGAAAAAAGACTCATTAAATAATACATAAATAATTGAAATTTTTTTATATTTAAAAAAAAATATTATTTATGTTCGATACAGAAAGAAATATGTGATTGTTGTAAATGGAATTCCACTTGGAGCGTCAAAGGGAGGTGGTGCCAATAAGAAAGATGAATGTGGTGGAGTCGTTGAGAAGGTCACAGGCCATTCATTGATTATATCAACTATCAAGCTATACCTAATCGTTCCAAATGAATAATAGCCCTCCACGTGTCTCACAAATATGTTTTTTGACAGAAGCAAATATGTATTTATTAGTTCATAGCTGTTTTATATTGTCAGTATTAATCATATATTACCAATAATGCCCTTTAGCCTACGTGATAAAAAAAATAAAAACAATTACCTTTAGAAGTCTTCCATACAACACCAATATTATCTTTTGTTTAAGATTATGTTGAATAAAACTAACTTGAAAAGTTAAAAATTAAAAATTAAACAAGTATTCGATAAAATAATAAAGTAATTAAAAAATATAAAAAATATTAAAAAAATAAAATTATGATTTATTTAAAAAGGATAAACAAAAAATTTGATAAATATATTAAAGATAAAAAAAGAAATATAAAAATTAAAAGTTAAAATTTTAAAAAATATACTTCGAATAATATTTAAAAATGTTAAAAATTATTATAAAAAACTTATTTACTGAACAATTAAATAAATTTTTTAATTATTAAAAAAACTAAAAATTAACTAGAATAACATAGACTAAGTAATAAAAAAAGCATTTTCTCTAAAAGCCTTGATTTCAAATCTTGTGTACAGAAAAATAAGCTGAAATAATTTTCTTCTTTAGGTGAATTTATCCAATTTAATTCAAATTAATTAAAGTTTAAAGTAACTTTTGAAACTATAAGGCAAAAAAAAAATTACTAATAGTATAGTATTCTGATAAAAAAAAAAAAAAAAACTAATAGTATAGTATTATGTGAAGAGTTCCTTTCTCCACTATGGCCGTCCATGTAATAAGCTCTCATTCCTGAGAAACAATGTTGTACAAAGCACACAGCAGTTAGCATCACTATGAGATAATCAAATTTTTTTTTTTTAAGAAACAACAGAATTTGAACACTTGTCATATTCCACCTGCCACTTGCATGACACAACCAATGACAAATGTTCTCCACTTGCAATTTGAGGTGCAATTTTCATTTCATTTGACTAACAGGCCGAGATTATGCCCCCAACATGTGCGATATAATATATTTATTTTGGTGCTAAAGCCACATTAAAAAGCACATAAAATTAGCAAAATACAGTAAAACGTCACATAGGAGGGCAAAACCCACTATTTTAAAAACATGGACAGACGCATCCACTATTTAATGTTTCACACCTAAAACATGTGATTCGGTGAAACATGTTTTGTTTAGGGAGAGGAGAGGCATGGATTTTAAGTCAAACCAGTTAGAAAATTTTCTTCTTCTTATTCATTGGATCTCCTATCTTTATTCTTTAATGAATCAAATATTCATGGTTTAAATAATTGTTGAAAGAAAAGTAAGTGGTCAGGATTCTACAACATGGCTTTTGCAAGTTCAACGCTTTTGAAAAGAGTTCAAAGAGTTTACTAATGACTCCATCTTCTTTATTCAGCATGATGCAATGAGCAATAAGGAATCCATATAAGTCACCAAAACACACAATTTTCTCTATAGTCAAAGCTAGTTTTTTGCGATGTTTAAAGCCACAGAGTTGATTGAATTTACAAAGGGGTAAAATTGATTCCACCTATGTCTCACTAACTTACAAGACATGAAGAGTTCAAGTACCTATAAAAAAAGGAATGAATGACGCTCAAAGGTTTATATATTATGAGGGGATGAACCATCAAGAAGACCTTCCATCCCTACATGCCATACCTAGTTATTCCTTGAGGATGATTACCTTGAGCTACATTGATGGCTTGAGTTCTCATCTTAGCTTCACTCCAGATCAAAGGTGCTGCCATAGACTCCATGCCTAGCATCCTCCTTTTTCCCTCGCCCGGAGATCCTTCTAAAGCCAATCCTCCAGAGTTCTCATGTGAGGTTAAACAACTTTCGGTTGAACAATCAGCCCTTTGGGGTGGGAGACTTGGCGGTATTTCTTCTTCCGGGACATTCACTCCGGCAACCTCAGTGGATGGCAAGGAGTAAAAACCAAGAGGATCAACCAAGGTACCTCTAGGTGCTTTGCTTCCAATTCCTTGGAACTTTTGGCTGTCTGTGTCTATAACTGTAGCACCGATAAATTGATCAGCCAGCATCTTGCAAGCTCTTTCGAGCATCGCCATGTATCTCCTCTCTGCATCCTGGCGAATCTGCAAGTGCTTTTCCGCCTGCAGTGTAACGATATTTTTTTGAAGAACAGTTAGTAAGCACCAACTTGCTGCTATTAGACTCGATATGCAAATGTACGACACCACTAAATTACAAATTAGGCAAAAACTGTGCTAAGCCATATGGATACACAACTTGCACTAGGAAAATGAAATTTACCTCCACTTGCAAATGTAATTTACTTTGCACTTCCATCTGTGCTCTCAATGCCTCCTTGATTTCATAACCCCTAGGCATAAAATTAATCACTCACTCTATTCGGTAAGTCAAATCCATTGAGACATCTGCCAGAAGAAATTTTTTATTTTATGAATTAATGCAAATTCTTACTCATTTGTATCAGAAGTTGGCAACTTTGGAGAAGTGTTATCAGCACCAGGGCTTTCTAAAAGATATGAACCTGATATTCCTTCCATAAAAGTCAGTTGAAGCCAAGATTATACGTAAAGCTTAGTTGGAATTACTGAAGTTCCGGAAACTTTTTTCAAATTTAGGGAGTTATTTGCCAAGAAAAAATAATTGATAATCAATGTTCAAATTCAAAGAGTAGTTAATGGGTGAGTTTGTTTAAACTTAAAAAAAGCAACTTTAAAATAAACGCTTTTCATATAAGCGTTTTTCTAAGCAGATAGGATTGCTTCTTAAAATAAGCATAAAACTACTTTTTTTAAGCAAAAGCAGATTAGACAACCACTAAAAAAACCAGAAAACTGCTTATTTTATTAAAATAAGTGCTTTTTTTAACAAATAAATTTAAACAAACCGACCCAATATGTTAACCATAAATGAATTTGGTTATCCAAAATTAGGCTAATTTTCTCCCTATTTCAAATATGTCCATAAAATTTGCTCCAAAATTGTAATTCTGCACGGACTGTTCCTCGGTAGTCTGTATAAAAAATATAACCTAAGTTGGTAATATATGATTATGGCATTGATTCATACTTCATATAGATTAAAATTCCAGGTGGACCCTGCTTTGTGGAAAGGGAAAAGTGAAAGACACTACAGAACACATTGGACAGAGCAAACCAAGATGACAGGGACGGGAACATAATTGATCCACAGAGGGGAATAACAATCATACCATCTTTGCATCCTTCGCCCACATCTTTCCCAGATTGCTTACCAAGCCTGTATTTCTGCAATGCAGAAAGAAAGGTTTCACTTTTGCCGCAAAGCTGATAATTGGGCAGAGTATTATTAAAGGAATTAAAGAGACCTGAAGATGACTCTTCAAATGAAACAGAGTCAAACCCTTGACATTCATAGTCCGCATGATTGCTTTTGGTGTAGCTTCTGCAGATAACATCCAGAACCTAGTCAGAAAGTGATGTTGATGATAATTTACACATGAAGATTTCAGGATAAGAAAAGGAAAACAGGCTTTATTAACTACTTTGCCAGCAAGTCAAGCCAATATCAATGCAAATCTCAGCTCACATAACAGGCTAAATATATCGAGCCAAAATAGTTTCAACTTAGACAGCTTATGAGTTCATGGAAAACTATCTTTCTTAGTTATAATTATCAAAAGAGAACAGCAGCATGTGGTTTGGGTTGAGGATGTACTGATGTAGTATAGTATACCACAGTCACACACCTCCCTTTTAAACCCTACATGCACCTCCCTTTTAAACCCTACATGGCATAACAACAACCAAGCCTTTCCCACTAGGTGGGATCAGCTACATTGATCAAATGATGACATGTTTTAATGATTTTGACAAACCATTGACTGCTAAATTCTTTTGAATGATTTTGCGTATAACTTTTCTTAGTCTCTCTCTATCTCTAGTGACAAGGATATCCTCCATCTGATTTACTCACTTTATAGGGGCATCTACAGGTGTTCTCCACACATACACAAATCACCGAAGACAATGTTTTACCATTTTCTACAGTACATGCTACCCCAACTTTCTCTCCAATGCATTCATTCATAATCGCATGGCATAATAAGTATGCCAATTCTAGATATAAGTTGAACCTACTATACTCATAATTGAAAATTTGTCTTTGCAGTTACAACTCAGTTAAACAATTTAGTATGTTTACAGCCAAAATTAGAAAGATGTCAGAATCTTATAGCAGTAAATAGCACTAAATGAGTCTGAATACATCAAACATTATAAATCTCTCAATCTGTCTTCCCGTTCAAATAAGAAAATATATTTAATCACTCATAAATAAAATAATAGTATAATCCTGCCAGGAAGGGAGAAAAAAAAAATTAGCAACTTGCCTTTTCTCATTTTGTTTTCTAAATAGCAGTGTACAAAAATGTTTATATTAAATTTTCACCATTCTAGAATCACATATGTGCCATATAATGTGAATTGGGATTGGGGAACCATGCTAATGTGTCTGACAACTTTTAGCAAAATCATATTGGATCTACATAACTTTCACCATCTGTAGGAAACATGACCTCATTATTGACAATATTCATGGCAGTTTAAAATCAATTTATTTTACAATTACATTCATTTCTTGTGATAACTTCTCTTAAAATTCCAAAATCAAGCCCAAATGGGAGCTGCGTTGCCCTTCAACTCTCGCATATAAAGTAGATGTTAGTGCCACATCTATATAAGATCATCACCTTTCAAACGGCTTTTTGTTTGGCAATAAAAAGTTCAACAAGGTTGTGACAAGTATTAACAGCCAAATGTCTTCTCTGCACTCATTCATGAAGTATTATGTATAAGACAGTTCAACTTCGTTCCAAAATCCAAACTTTTTCAAAAAAGAAAATTAATTTGATCTTACAATGTCGTTCCATCATGTAAAAGGGTCTTAGAATGTGGGTTTGGGCCTAACTCAACCCCAAAAGCTAGCTCATAGGGTGAGGGTTGCCCCCACTTATATATTTTATCTTGGCACTATCTCTAGCCGACGTGAGACTTGGGTTTTTCCCAATAAAGGGCAAAGGGGCAGGGGTAGGAGCAGGAATACACAGTGATAACCTCCACACCAATGGAAAAAAAAAAAAAAATTATATCGTAATGTTTTATCCCATTCAAAAGGCTACATAACTAAATTGTGGCAGCTAAATAGTATGATGAAATTAAGGTAATAAACATAGTACAAGATCTAAACCCCAAAACAGCTTCAAAGCTGTGTTTGGTACATAAATTCATCAATATGCCAACTTCATCACACTAATTCCTTCTAAACTTTATGATGTCAAAATCTCAATGAGCTTCAACTTCTTAATATAAAGAAAAAACAAAGGAAAATAAAAATAATCATATCAGATAAGTACTGAGCACATATGTTTCAGCCATCATTTGCAGCAAATGGCTACATTTAATCATAACTTGGCCTATTACTTTTAGAAAGCATCCCTCCCTCCTTTTGTATCATTCAACAAAGCATCTAAAAGTGCAGGCAGCTCCACCACGGCATGCTCCCGCATGATGAATTTCAACTCAACCCACCCTTCAAATACTTTAAACATGCTTCATTGGTTCCAAATAAATGCTTATAGCTACCAAGTCAATGATGAGACGATTCAGCACATCAACAAACGAAGGTCAACATGCAGAATATACCGATGAACTAAACTCTCTCCAATAAATTTTATACTGTGGTCAAAGTCAAACTCAGAACCCACTGATTGACAAGTCCATTCAAACAAAATGTTCTCAAGTTAACCAGTCAAACAAACTAACAAATTGTTACCACTAATCTGCTCATGAAATCACTCTCCGCCTACATTGTTACAACAAAATCCACTTGCCACACTCTACATTCACCCTTAGCAAGACCAATTACTCTTAAGATAAACAAAAACACTTCCAATTCCAATTATTACAACCGAGAATAGGAGTATAAATGTATAACCATAAACAAACTCCACAACACCTAATTAATGAACTCAAAACAGTAAAAAAAAAGGTCCCCCAAAGGCAAAGCAGTCTCATTTCAAACAAAAACATGAAAGCATCACACGCAGCCAACACAAATACTCTGCCAATTTCATCCAAAACAAAAACAACAAACTGTGCACGTGGCATAAAAACAAATCCAACTTGATTAACTAAAAGAAAAGCTTCAACTTAGACAAAGTAAAATAGTTAAAAGAAACTCACTACTAGCTCCACCAAGCTGCGTGACCGCATCAACGAAGCGTTCATGCAAGTCCTGAGTCCAACGAAGACGAGGCTTGGGATCAGCCGTTAAAACGAGACAAGGGTCACCCTTGTGAGCGTGAGAGAGGTTGGAAGCAGCAGCACCCTGCAACTCATCCTGCGTCACAATCCCATCGTGGGGGTGTATGAGCCTCGGGTACATGATTATAATAACAATAATACCCTTCTTCTTCTTCTTCTTCAATGACGGAACCCCAACAGCACCAGAGACCAAAGATGGAACCTTTTTCACTCAAAGGAGGGACACAGATCCAAGATGGTGCTGCTACTCATCTGGGTATGGGTGAAAACTGAGAAAGGAACGAACTTTATGATGACGATGAAAGAAATGAAGCAAAGCAAAGCAAAAACACCGTACGAGTGAAAACTGATGAGTCTCTCTGACGCTGGCACGCCTTTCCGGGATCTTGTCCCTTTCTGCTCTTTTGAGTGAACAAAAGGGAAAGAAATTTGAGAGAGAGAGAGAAAAAAAAGAAGAGAAAAAGAAGAGACCGAGTTTTTTTTTTATAAAGTGTTATTGTCTGTGGGCACTCTAATCAGTCTAATGCCTATATGTCTATTATTGCTGTCTCCCTATTTCTCTTTCTATTTTTTTTCCTGCCCCATGTCACTCTCAGTCTCTTGTTCTGCACAAATTATTCTAGTTTTTTTTAACTTGTTTTCCTTTTTATGGAAATAATTGTTTCAGGCACCGTTTTTCTTTTCACATCATTCACATGTGTTTTCTGCATGAAACAACTCTTCTCTAATATGACAAAATAAAAAGTTAGGTAATTTATGTTTTGAGGATTTATAATCGAACCCACTTTAATTAATCGACATACTTAATAATCTTAATGTGAACATACTTTTTTTATCAGAGGTTTAAACCTTTTATTTACTTTTTTTTTACAAGTACACCTTTATTTACTACATTACTATAGATTAGTCCTTTTATTAGATCCAATCCTCAAATAAAAAAGAAAAAACATTATATAATTAAGGATCATTTCATGTTTGTGTATGTTTACACTTTATATTAAAGTTGCATTTTAAACTGAGTTTTAAGATTAGGATAAGGTAGTTCTTCCATTTCATTAGACCAAGCTTAATTGATAGAAAAATTATCGTATAATTAAGTATCATCACTTGTTTGTGTATGCTTATATTAAAATTGTAAACTTAAATTTGAATAAATTTTATTTTATAAATTGTTTGTAAAAACATTTTTTTCCATTTTAAACTGAGTTTTAAGACAAAGTTAAGGTATATTTTAGTGTTTATATTTAGATTCAATTAAAAATCAAACAACTTTTTTTTTTCAGTTTTACTTTGTAAATATGTTGAGACCTTCTTAACTAAAAACCAGACATGTTTTTTATGTTATGTTCTTACATTAAATATAATGCAAAGTTTCATTTTCAATTTATATATAAAAGGATTGAAACTATAAACAGCCAGAGATATCCAATAATTTGTTGTCCTTTTTTAGGGCTGAATTTGGATGGAGTCGGTGGAGGTGAACTGCGTGAGGAAATAAAAGGACGTAGGCTAGGCGATTCATGTATGTAAATGTAATGTAATACTTTCAAGAATACCACACGTATTATATTACTTATAAGATTGATTTAGTGATTAATAAAGAAAAAGAAAAAATATAATATATTTTAAAAAAATTATTAAGAAATAAATTAATAATTAATATTTATTAATAAAAAATAAAATAAAGAGTACCACACAGTGCTTATGAATCAATGAACCACTCATCTCTTCTTCTTCTTCTTCTTCTTCTTTTATATATATATATATATATATATATATATATATATATGTCTCTTTCTAATCGAGGATTTTTTGGTGCATGATGAGAAGGAAAGAAGAAACAAAGAAAGCTAAAGGGGCATGTGCTGACGTTCTTTTTGATCGAGGTTTGGTTCGGTTTAAAGCTTCGATGGTTTTGGAAAAGCTAAAAACCTGATGGTATATGATGTGTTTTTTTTTTTTTTTTTTTTTAGTGCATGCATTGTCAAGTTAAGGATTGGTTGTGGGTGTGTTTGTCCATGTCTATGATATTCTCTTTGTATCCTTATCATCGTTAGACGCGTAAAAATATGTAAAATATTATAAAAATGTATTTATACAAATTATATGAAATATGTATATGATTTAGTTTTTTTTCTTCAAAATTTACTCTTTTATTATAAATTATAAATCAAAATAAAAGTCAGACTTTTATTCTCTACCATTGTCAATATTTTTATTGAGTTCACACATTACTTTCGTAAAAAAAAATAAAAAATAAACTCACTCAACTGTCCCAAACTACTATCTTTATACTTTATCTTTTTTTAGTACTGACTTTTATACTTGATCTTCTTAATTCCTTATCGTTTTAATTTTAAAAATATATCACAATTTAAATCGTTAATTATAAATGTAAAATATAATTTTTATATATAAAAAAAATTTAACTATTATAAATTTGAATTCTATAAAAAAAATATTTATCATAATTTAGTTCAGTATAAAAAAAATCCAACAAAACCAAATTGGAAACAATTCTCCTCAAACTAAACCAAAGTAGAAAACGTACAGTTCGCCCTAATTGACCAAACTATTTCTTTGGTTCAGTGCCACGTAGCTTGTTTCTTTAAACAGCTAAAAATGGCCTAATTTTTAACTTTCAGTTCAATTTAGTTCACGATTTAGTATAATTCACTAATATTATTTAAACAATCCTACTAATTATCCTACCGTTAATTGACAACTTATGAATATAAAAAACTATCAATAAATAATCTTGAGTTCAAATCTTAAATATACAACTATATTAAATATTTAGAGAAAAAAAATCATTATCTCTATTCAACATAAAAATAATTTCTTCCAATGCATTTAGGTCTATACCAAAAAATAAACTACCAATAAATAAGTTTACTTGGCAAGAAATTAGTTTACTTTCAACTAAAATTTCAAATTAAAGTCGTACAAATAAAAAATGGTTAGGAAAGAAATTTATTATTTTAAATGAATCTAGCATACTTAACTTGAAAATAATAGTAAAAAAAGGCATACTTAATTTTGAACTGATCAAAATTTAATATAATTTTCAAATATTACTTTTTGTATTTTTTAATTTTTAATATCAAATATCTTAAATTTAAATACTTCTTACTTTAATTCAAGCTCACTTGTTGATGTGTAATGATAAGGATAACAGTAATGAGACAATAATAATAATAATATTTGACAATAGAAAATAGACATATGATGACATTATTAGTCTAATAGTGAAGAGACATGATAATAGTGGATAATTATAATAGTAATAGTAATAGTAATGATTGTGACAATAATAATAATAATGATAACAATTAGAATGATTATCAAAGTATTGATTCTCATGTTAGTAAGGAAGATGGTAATGACAACTAAAGTAATGACTTGATAGCTGTAAGTGATCGTTGTAGCTTTAGTAACAACAATGACACCATTATTAATGATGATGATAATTGTTATTGATGTTATTAATTTATTTTATTTTTACAACTAAAATTTAGAAATCAAAATTTCTTTTAGTTTAAAAAATTGAACTAAAAGTATTTTTAAATTAAGTAAAACAAATTGGACTCTATTATAGTCATATACTTTGAAATTTATATTTTTTAAAAACAACAAATCTAATTATCTCGATCAAACTCTTAATTAATTTTTGAAAGTTCAGCTAGGGATCAGTGGATCACTACCACATTCTGGTTAAGGAGAGATCAAGGACCACTTGTGTTGTGACAAGAATGGAATGTGACTGTGTCTTATTCATATAGGAAAGCCAACAAATGTACGTGTTCATCATTTGACCAATTTACAAAGTGTAGTAGTAACCTTGCTGTCGACGACTTTGATCAACCTTCCCTGTTTTATTTATTTGTTTATTCATTCATTTATTTATTTTTGTTTTTGGTCAACTTCTCCCTTATTCTTCTGTTTAAGAAAGGTTTCATGGGTGTATTGATACTAGGATAATTGTAGCTTCTGTTATGTTTTTGATCTTCCGCCCTTTACATAGATTAAAAAAAAAAAAAAAAACTTATTTTATATATTGTATACTTATTTCAATGTTCAATGGACAAAACAAAACTAATAGGTGGCAGTTCATGTGAAAAAAATAATAATTGAACTATAAAATTAGAAGACCTTTGATGGCCAGGTCACGAATAACGATTAAGTTATTGAAGTTAGTTGGATTTTAATAATTAATGATAAAGTGATAATATTTTCTGTGGAAAAAAAAATCACACACATTAGAACACAACGGATAAAATAATTTTTATTTGAATTATCAAGCTACTATCTGTATAAGAAGCTATACTCATAGCTTGACTCAGACATGAATGGAATCACTCTGCAATTGGGAGTAGTTGACTCAAAAACTTATTTAAGCCCGTATATATGTGTAATCATTGCAGCATTATAAAAATAATACATATAACGTGTAAGTGTAAATTCTGTGTAAATGATCCACTTTGATAAGCCAAATACCTTTTAAAAAAAGTTATTAAGTAATTGACATTGTATCCGTCTAATCACATTTTTTTCCACCATTGATTCAATTACATCAAGCTCAACTTAATGTGCTACTAAACTAATAGTAAGACATCGTTATTTTTTAAGAAATAGTAAGATGTTTTGTTAAAAGAACTATGTTCCATGTAATTTAACATGTTGACATTAAGGCGTAAGCCATCATATGATATGGTCGTTGGTTGAAAATGGTGTGCAGTGCTATTTTTAATTATTATATCAAAGGAGTGAGTATTCTTAGGTAATTTTAAATTAAAAAATGTAAAAATAGTAAAAATAACGTATTATTATATTGAGATCATGCATAAAAAGTATTTAGTATTCGCTTTATAATTATATTAAAGAATAGTGAATGAATGCTTTTACGGTATATTTTTAAAGCAATAGTTACCCATTAGAGATAATTTTCCTTTTATACGGTGGAAAAGTAAACTTTACAACCCCAAGAAAAATCCACCTGGAAAGTGGAAACCATTTGTCATTTGGGTTATTTGTCATTTAGGAACGTGAATCTTTAATGGGATTTATAGATCCTGCCCATGGAAACAACCATTGGATTCAAACTCAAATTACCTAGTTGTCATATCAATTTACACTTTAACGCATCAATTATATAATCAACTTGTTAAAGGTTTCCTTTCAAAAATAAAAAATAAAAAAATCTTGTTGAAGGTATTTCACCAAATTAAAGAAAAGACATGGACTTTATGGCCTACCGAAATAAATTTAATAGTAAATAAGTAAAATTTTAAACCCTCAAATTATATAAGCTGCATAATACTTTAAAAAATAATTAATGTACTTTGATTGATATTGAGTTTATTGTAATAATATATAACCAATTTTAAATACTGTGTGAGAAAGTCAACCAACCATCTTATCAAATACAAAAGAAAAAGAAAATATATGAGAAATTGTTGACCATTTGACTTCTAACCCCATATGCTAGCAAAAGACTTGGGAGAAGAGTCAACCAACCAACCTACACTAAGAAAGACTTCTGAGAGAGTCAGCCAATCCACTCCCTAGACATGAAAATAAGGCTTGAGGCAAGTTTCAGTCAACCAAACCTAAGCATTAAAAAAGACTCGTATTGAAAGTGAGCCAATTAACCCCAAACATAAAGACAAGAATCATGGGATAATTAGCAAGCCCAAATATGGATCACTCGACTAAGCAAGCGTTTATGGGACTGTTTGGATGTAAGCTTCTCTAGAAGGACTTATAGAAGAAGAAAAAAAATGAAATGATAAGCTAAAATAGGTTAACTCATTTATAGATGTCATCTCATCTCTTAGATAAGCTGTATTGATTAGCTTCTCAAAATTAGCTAATGGAGAGTTTATTTTTACTTATGGAAAAACTAATTTCATTTTTTTCTTCTTATTTTCTTCTTCTAGAAGTGTTTCTAGATAAACTTATTCAAACAGGTCATCTTTTAGGTTTGTCGCTTGAGGGGCTATAAACCAACAAATAATGGACCGTTTTCCGAAATAAGTGCTTGCACCTATTAAGCTTTGACACTTGAGTGGTTGTGGACCAACAAATTATGAATCTTTTGATTCAGCAAGTGCTTGCACCATTTAGGCTTGATGCTTTAGGGGCTATAGATTGATCAATTATAAATTGCTCAGTTGAGCAAGTAATTATACCTTTTAAACTTGACGCTTGGGGGATTATGAACATTATATATCACCAACCAACCAAACATCCACACCTTTAGACTTGGTGCTAGAAGGAGTGTTGGGCCCGTGAACCCAATATAATAGTTTCTAAAAGACATACTCAATAAGTAAGTGTGACCTCCCTTGATCACACCAAGTCACACTAACAATTTTAAAGATTATTTTAAATTTAATTCATTAGGATGGCAAAATTTTAATTTTAAAGATAACTTATATAACGAGCATATCAATCAAATGGCTGAGTGAAAATTAATATATACATTAGTTGCTTATATTAAAGAGAAGAAATAATTAAAATTCGAGCATATATATATATATATATATAGATGCTTTAAGTATATAAAGAAAAATTTTGTCACATAAAGTTATCTTATAATGGTTTGAATACGATTGTGTAGTGTGAATAATACTTATGATTTATAAAAAAAAAAAATTATAAAAATAAATATTAAATATAATAGTGCAAGTACTAACAATATACCATTGTTATTTTACAATGAATAAATATTTTTAAATTAATATTTTTAAATAAATATTGCTATAATTACGATTTTATAATGAAGCATTACAGAGAAACTAAATCAAAACTTGATTCCTAATTTGTGACAACAACAACAAAAAACTTGATTTCCAACTTGCTCATAAGACCTTCAAAATTATGTGTTATCATCTTTTCCATTAATCTTCACAATGGGTTCTTTTTCTATTTATTTCCAAAGTTTTGAGGGAAAAAAGCCCATCATGTTCCAAAATAGAAAATTTTCCTTCCTGAAACTTCATTATTTTTTGTTCTGATACAGATTAGTCTATCAAAACTTTTTCTTTTTTAATAAAATAGTTTATATAGTAAACATGATTGTCTCATATGAACTGTTTTGGAATGTTCTTACCATATAGTAGTTAGTAAGGAAAGGAATTAAGTACCATTTGGAGGAAGCGATAAACAAAAGAAAACCACTTAGAGCAATCGCGAAGCTCGATCGTGTCTATATTCATAATTCATAAATTATACATAATCCACAGAGAAAACTTATTGTGTTACAAAACCAAGCTCATCATTAGGATACCTTTTGATACTTATCCTCTTCCAAAATCCCAAACCAAGCTCATCCATTTGTTTGTGAAGTCAACGAACCATAATAAGATTCTTCTACTCTAGAATGATCATGAACCATCCATTTGGAATAAAAATATGACTAGATCAATAAACACTAATGTCATATTCACATGATTCAAATGTAAGGATAATGAGTAAGGAATCATGACAAAAACCTTATGCTGGCTTGGATATGCCATGGTGGCATGTAGCATACGAAAGCATCAATTCTAAAAAAAATACCAGCAAGGCAGCAATACATCTTTCTCCAATTAAGAATTCAAGACTCAAAAGCAGACTTGTGTTTTCTTGTAACTCTCATACCTTCATTCTAAAACTTCTTATATAATAAAGCTTTACAGAGATGTAAATAGAGCTCCTTGCCTCTATAACTATTTAATCTACAATCCTCTCTTAATATAAAATGAATATTGTAAAGAACTATACCTTAAGCCTTGGTAATACTTACAAATTGGTAATACATGTAAGTGTGTCTGAATAATTACATCAACTCCTTTTTTACCAACACGATGTAACATGGTTGGTAAATGATTGTCTCTTAAACATGTGGTCATGAGTTTGATCTCTGACTCGTGCGAATGAAAAAACATCTGCTTGGAGAAATCAATTCCTTGAATGGATCTCAATACCTCAGAGGATTAGTCCTTGGCTATCAACCAAGGGACACCTTGGTTAAAAAAAAAAGATCACTCCTTTTGGATAATTCTTGATCTTTTATTGCTTCTTCCCTCAATCCAATTCTTTTCACTTGGGAATTAGATTTGTTTTCACCATATATGGTAGATTCTATAAGGAACTAAGCCTCCATCCATGAAATGAAGTGAAATAAAAAAAAAATTAAAAAAAAAAACAGTTTTTGAAGATGATGTTACAAGGAGGACAACTAGCATTGCTGCAAGTGTGTTATCCTGAAGAACACATGTCAAGGAAACGCCTGCCTTATTCTCTATTTCTGTAGAAATAGATGAACTACCTGTTGAAATTGATAGATTGCTGAGTTCTTATGCTTGTGTTTGGAGAACCTTTTGAACTATCACCCTTTGGACCTAGTTTTAACCATTGAGTTCCCTTGCAATCAGGATGTAAATTCTAAACCTGTGAATAAAAGGCCCTATAGATATCCATCTTTGCGAAAAGATATTAAGAAACTAGTGCATGAAATGCTTGACAAGGGTATTCTACAACATAGTTCCAGCCCTTACAGATTATGCTTACAGTAGTTTTAGTGGGAAAGAAGGATGGATTGTGGAGATTGTGCTTACATGTAGCAAATTGTGAATTAAGAATGCATAAGGATGATTTGTATAAGACAACCTTTAAGAGCCGGCCGTGAAGGGCACTACGAGTTCTTGGTAGTGACTTTTGGGGTTACCACTGCTTCTTCATTCCATGCTTTCAAGTATGATATATTTAGATCATACTTAAGAAAGTTATCACTTGTCTTTTGTATAACATACTACTCTATATAGCCTTGAAGAAAATGTACAACACTTACACAAACATAAGTGCTGTTGGAAGTGCTCAGAATTCATACATTGCATGTCAAAAGGAGCAAATGCTTTTTCGCAGCTTCTAAGGCCAAATATTTGGGGGCACATTATATCTGCTGAAGGGGTTTCTATAGATCCATTTAACTTGTAAAGTATCTGACTATCTGTAGTCATGAATTGGCCAACCCCCAGCTCCTTAAAGCAGCTGCAAGGATTCTTAGGACTTTCATGTTTATTATTGTTGGAAAACATCCTTAGTTGAGGCATAAGTAGTGCTTATAAGGCTTGAAAGAGTTAGATCCTAAGTTCAAATTTTAAGAATTATCAACGCTTTTTATGGTCTACTGAAGCACAGACGGCTTTTGAGATGCTCAAGAAGGTTTTTTGTTCTGCTCCAGTTAAGCATAGTTGGGAAATCCGGTTTGGTTATTGATCTGATCAACGTAATGGGTAAATGATCCAATCGATGGGTTAATAATTGACTCGATATATATTAAAAATTCAAAATTATATATATATATATATCCATTATATTAAGTATATAACTAATATTATTTGAGTAAGAAAAATTCATCCATACTCTAAAATCCAAAATAACAACTGATAATAATCCAAAATTCAAAATTAATACTATTTTTCTTTTGTAAAACCGCTCGGGTCGGACCAGTCCAATCGAGATCCAGTGACTTATCCAACCGAATTTGATCGAATCATTCCGGATCAATTAAGTGACCGATCCAATAATAAAATCAGTCTGATTAGACCACTAGATTTAGATTGGATCGGTTCAACTAATCAAACCGAATCAAGTTTCAGGAGGTTGTGAGCATACAAGATTTCAATAGAACTTTTATAGTTCAAACTGATGCTTCAGGCTTTGCCATTCGAGCAGTTCCTATGCAAGATAGACATTCTATTGCCTACATTAGCAAGGTCAAGTCCTACAAATCACTTTATATCAAACCAAGAACGAGAGCTTTTGGCAATCTAATTTGATGTTCACAAGTGAAGTCCTTATCTATCTCCTAAATAGGCACTTTTATTTTTCTTCTTTTTATTTATTTATCAAATTGACCAAAAGAATCTCATTTAGATTAGTGTTTGTAAAATTAATTTTGAATGTTTTTATTATAAAAATAAATTAATAATTCAATTCAGTATAATATTTTTCTTTAATACAAAAATTATTTAAAATATTTCAACTCAAAATTAATTATGAATTAAACATTAATTCTTCGGTATAAAACTAAACATGTAAACATTTTTTAAAATTGTGTTAGATGATGATATTTTAAAGTGATTTTGGTTGATCCAATCAAACATGTACTCAAACTCCTTCTCAACATGATTGGTTAATAGTTAGCTAAGCGCATGGGATACAACTTTGAAATTTACCAAGGGCCAGCAGAATATGGTAGTAGATGTCTTGTCAAGAGTGAACAGTCAATGTCTTGATGGTTGTGGCTTTAACAGCTGTGAGGACAGAATCATATATGATGAGCTGGTGACTTGTTGGACCACGAATCCTGACATGATAAATTGAAGCTGATTCGAAATTGTAGGTTAATCCTAACATCCATGGCTCCATGCTCACTATAGCTGGACTAATAACCATCAGCATAGAAAGGGAAAACTTGTGGGCCAAAATTATTCTTGCAATGGATTCATGATTCACCAGTAAGGGGCCATTCAGGTCGAGACACTACTCTATGGCAGTTGAAATTAATCTCAATTTTATTAGAAGGGTGTGGCCAATTAGGATGTCCAGTCTTACTATTCTTGATAGAATTTGGTCGTTTGTTTCTATGGATTTTATTAAAGGCTTGATATCTTGTGGTAAATAGATAGACTTAGTAAGGAAACACACTTCAGGGCATTGGCACACACCCCTTTACTACTTCACAAGTAAAAATACCTTGATCAAGTTTTCAAGCTTCATGATCTGCCTTCATTTGACACAAGCTCAAAATAGAATGTTGCAACAAACTAACGAATAACAATCATCGATATTACAACCATATAGGCATTATAACAATATTTTACTATGTAATGTCGTATGTCAATGTAAACCGTAACTCATGTTAATTATAATATAAAAAAGAGAAGTAATATTGATTACAATATCAACCAATTCCTGATTAATAGGAAATAGAATATTCTAATAATAAATAAATATTAGAAATAAAATCAAAACATAATTTCAGTCATAGCACAATAAACACCAAGAACAATAAAAAGCTGAATCCAAGATTCTATGGTCCCTATAAAATCATAGATAAGATTTGGTTTACTGCTTATGAAATTGCCTAACTGACTGCAGAAAAAAAATACATGATCTTTCCATGTATATCAATTGAACCATGCCATCATCAATTCTCGGCTGTTGTTCATGACATTCCACTACAAACGACTGAAGCTACAGTGCCTTAGGGTAACAAGGTTGCTACCAAAATTCTTGTCAAGTAGTTGAATTTACCTCTAAAAGAAGCTACTTGGAAGTAATACTATATGACTTTATCCAACAATATCCTCCACTTTTACCTTTGAGGACAAGATTCCTTATGAAAGGGGGGGAGGGGGACTTGATATAGGGTGTAATTTGTTCATTTTCGGCACATTACTATTTTTTTTCCGTACTTTATCCTTCTTGGATAAAGTCGTATAGTTTATGCCAGATGATCTTTTGCATTTTCTCGATTTTCTAGAACTTAAAATTCTCGTCAGTAATCTTTTATGGTTGGGATTCGAAGGATAGTTGGCTTGGACAGGGGGTTGTCTATATATGACAGCTTCTATATGATCTGTTTTGTTGTGTTGTTTTGGTAACTCCTTGTTGCTTTGCCAATGTTATCAACACTAAATCGTTAACTAGAAGGTTGTTATCAAGACTAAATGACCATTGGATGCCAAAGAATTTTCCTTTGAACTTTCATTTTCATCTAGTTTTTCCTGATACAGAAACACATACATAGGTGAATATGCTAAAAAAACACCTATATTTAATAATCAAGTGAGACTTTGGTTTTGTTATTGAGAAATTTAATTGCAATATTTGGGTTCAAATCCCAAAATTATCAAATTATTTACTCCATTACCCATAGACTCTCGCTATGCAAACATAAGAGAAAAAAATATTATACTTAATTTTACTCTTACATATGTAAAGCATGATCAACAAATCTCAAAATTATCATCCTTTCAAAAAAATAATATCCCAAAATTATCAGATTGAGAATACGTCTGATGGGGATACTTGTCAAAGATTTTTTTTTTTAAAAGAAAAATCATTTACAGTACCTTTATCTTTTTCCTTTTTTTTTGGTTGTGAAGAAAAAATAATCTTGTGTATTGTCTATTTTTTCAAATTCTATACGATACAAGTCTAGCTAAAAATAGAAGACAGTAGGGATGGCCCAGAACAAAATAGCCTCAGAAACGCATTGGTCTATATAAAATAATAGTTGCAATTTCAAAGTCTATAACCATGCAAATGCTTGGCCCATCTTCTGGCCATGTAAGGATCATGAAAGTCCCAGCTTTCAACACTGCTACTCCTACCACCACCACCTGTGTTCATATCCCTCACTGTTTCCTCACCATTTTCTGAAACATCACCTTTATGTTCTCCAACACCTACAACAGTTTCCCCTGTCCTCCTAACACACTCATCGATTTCCCCTTCAATGTAGCTATACTCAACATACACATGAGTGCAGTCACCAAGGTCTAAAAGAATCCTTCTTTCTTCTCCACCTCTTATCTCTCCAATTCTTACGACTCTTCCACTTCCAACTTCCTCTCCAGCCCCACATATTCTTAGCTGGATTTCACGCACAATGCCCCCGAGCATCTTGGCCAAGAACTCCTCAAACTCTTGGATGACAAATCCACTAGAAGTGCCAAAGCCAAACCCCACATGAAATCTATGAATTGGTGTAGACGGCAGTTCCAAGCTTACTGCATGGTATGGTCTTGTAGGATTATCTGATAAGTGCAGGATACATGACTCCGGGTTCTTGTGCACACGGTCTTCAAGTATCTTGATGCCTTTCTTCAAGCCTTCAACTGGATCAGCTTGGCCCATGTAGAACAAACGGTCGATGACTTGAAGGGCCGTGCGCTTTCCATAGGATGTCATGCGTCTTAAGGGGAAGACACGAGCTGCGGCTGAAGAGTATGTAACAATGGCCAAGCGGTCTATGTGTCTGAGGGAGAAAACCACAAGAGCCATTGCTTGTTTGAGAAGTCTTAGGTGTGGTCCATTTGGACTAGCAACCAAGACCAAGTCAGTGGCACGTTCATGGCTCAGTTTCACAGAGAGATAAGCTCTATTGGAAGAGGGACACATGATATAAGATGTTTGCATTGGTGGAGATTGTAGCAATGACAAGGAGCTGCAGGTTAGAGGATGAAGGGATAGATGGCAAGGACATGAGGCATGTTTAGTCACTTGCAAAGCTGGATGGTAACCGGTTGGTGCATTTGGTGGAATAGGCACAAGAGAGAAACACAGCTTTGGACTCTCAGGTGTTTCATCAGGCTCAACAGGATCATCATCGTCATAGCGCGCAGAGCGCAAGAGAGAACGGCGATGAACACGGAACGTAGCGATAGAATCATCAAGGATTCGAAGAATGGGGTCACTTTGGTTACTAGAAGTGAAAGGACCAAGGTTGTTGTTCAGGTTCCGCGGGAGCTGGGTCCAATGGGCACGGCAAATGGGGCAAGTGACACTACCATGGCGGACATTGGAAGAGATGCAGGCAAAATGGAATGTGTGAGAGCACTGAGCAGTGAATATAGCTTGGCCTGGACTGCTGCCCTTGTTGTGGTAACTCAGAGGATCTAAACATATTGCACACAAATTCTGCAAACAAGTAAAACAAAGCATGTGAGTTAAACAAAAAGACTACGATGGGAGAAGTATACATACATTCATGAATAGTATAAAGAAATACAAGTATACATACATTCATAATCATGAACAAGAAAAATGAGTGTTAACAAAATGCCCAGACTTAACAAGATTTGATTCTGGAATAAATGAATGTCATACTGCCACAAAACAAACCATGCTTAGTTTTGCTTGTTTGTTAGTTAGAAGCTTCTAGTCGTATAGATGTATGTACTTACATGGTAGTGAACATTACCAAGAGAAGAAAAGAATAACTCCCATAATTTCAAAGTGATCTCAAACACTCTACTGATTTTCAAAAGTAATTAATTAAAATGTACTAACAATGTAAGATATGGATTGCATGTATGAAAACATTGTTGACTTTTATAATGATTATTTTAAAAGTCTAGGATGATTTCTAATTAGTTGAGAGTATATAAAACATCTTTACACTAATAATGCATCAAAATTAAACTCTTTTCAAAATAGCAATATATTGGAACAAAAAACCAAGAGTATTGACCAATTAATGTAGTTTATTTGAAGAGGCATTCTCAATGAAAAGAAAGTGGCATACAGACAAAGTTGGGATAAAACCAGATGAAGATGGAAAGAAAATACATAGTATTTGTCGAATCTTATCACTCTAATGGTTAACTTTTATGCCAACATTCATACAAAAAATGCATGATCTAATCAGACTTATCTCACTTTTTACCAACTGATTAAAGTAGGGACAGATACAGTGAAACTTTAGGTCAGGAAATAAAAAAATGAGATTCCACACTCAATGGATTGTGTGCATTGCAAAAGTTAACTCCCTTCATTAGGAAGCTATTGGATAAAGGACATGTGTATAGCCATATACAATATGTCCAGAGAGATTTTCACGACAATAGAAGGAAAAGTATGATCATGCATGTTGTGGCAGGTGAAACTTCCCAACGTGGGGTCTGCATTTAATAAATTGATTCTTGGCTTCACTAATGTGCCATGTGCAGGGGTATTCACATGCCAGTATCCTCTATACACCACCTTTGCTATTCTATATATATATATATATATATATATATATATATATATATATATATATTTCAGTACCAAAATAAATGCTTTAGCACCATTCGGCCAAATCACAGGACAAGGAAAATAATAAAGCCAAAGGTAGGTAGTTATAAAGAAAAATTAAGCATCAATTTTTTTTCAAAAAAAAGCAAGAAAAAAAGAAAAATGTTCCATAAGGTC
>PYAF01001252.1:2667157-2703633 GCA_007407185.1 Glycine tomentella
TATATATATATATATATATATATATATATATATATATATATATATATTTCAGTACCAAAATAAATGCTTTAGCACCATTCGGCCAAATCACAGGACAAGGAAAATAATAAAGCCAAAGGTAGGTAGTTATAAAGAAAAATTAAGCATCAATTTTTTTTCAAAAAAAAGCAAGAAAAAAAGAAAAATGTTCCATAAGGTCAAACTTTGAGGCCCCTTGGATTCCAATGTATTTGAAAGTAATAATAGAAAGCAACGATAGAAAAACCGAGAAAGAATTAAGTACCAAAATGTGAAAAATAATAGCTCAGATATACTTTTAGCAGGGAATGTGATGTGAAGTAGCTAGAAATTGGAGAGTTACTTTAATCCTAAACCTATGGATTTATTAAAATTTAAAAATAATAATATTACTACATCACCAAGTTACCTACCTCTGTAGAATCACAAATATAATAATTATTAATTAATTAATTTACCAGCCCAGAAAAATAAGAAGTCTTGTGGTGGTTTAAGAAGCTAAAAGTGGATTACCTTACTATGAAGCTCATTGTTGACGTTGGTAGTGATACCAGAATATGTTTCTTCCATTACCTCCTCTGAGGAATTTTTTGTTGTTGATGGGGACAAAAATGAGGAATTTGTGGCCTGTAAATAAGCACAAAACAACAATGACATCAATAACCACAAGAAATTCATATCTAATCCAAGTCACCACCAACCTAAACCCTATCATCAAAAGTATTATTAGAGAAAACCAAATAGGAAGGAGCATTTTCAAATCCAAAATTTCGCACCCATGAATGAAAAGGGTCCTTCTATTGGACATCAATTTTGAGAGATGGGAAAGAAAACCAATTTGGCAAAAATTGCAGGCCATTCTAATTTAAATGCAGATAAAGTTTGCATCTTTCACCAAAATGCTAAACACCCAAATAAGAAAGAAATGCATGGTGTTCAGAAAAAAAAAAGGGGGAAAGTGGAAGCGTACAGTGGCAGATAGACTACAAGAGTTGTCAATGGAAACTGGATCCACCAAAGCCTTTCTTCTTGAGAATGAGCCACATGCATATGCTGCTGCCACAGCCACCTTCCTTGCTGCTTCTCTCAGCTTTGAAGTCCCTCCTCTTCTTCCTTCTCCCATTCTCTCTCTTCTTTTTCTGAGCTATCTCAATTTTTTGTGGCAAAGACTCAAACTTTGTAGTGTTAATGTGTTTGTTGTGTTACCCTCTGAGCTTCAAAGCTTTTGTTTTTTGTGCCTGAGATGAGGCCACAAGAGAGGCACAGAGAGAGAGAGAGAGAGAGAGAGAGAGAGGAGACAAAGAGCTCTGCAAAATTCAGCAGTGACCAGCTTCTGTTGCCGTCGTTGGTGTTACTTTTCTAAGTCACTATTATTATTGTTGTTGTTGTGTTCTTTCTTTTTTCATCAGCACCATTCACACGCTTATATAAACCTAAGTACATTACACACAACCGTTTCCAAGCACTGCCACCCATACACATTATTATTATTATTATTATTATTATTATATTTGGCTCTATGGTCAGTCACATTTACCAATAAAAAATGAACCCCCTTTTGTTTTTACCCTCTTCCAGTCTTGACTTCAATTGAACAAGCCAGTACAATTTACATTTTATACTCTAATTTATAATTTATAAAGGTAGCTGAAATTTTTTAAACTTTACTTTATAGTTTCATATAAGGGATAGTTTCTTAACGATCCTTTAGATGACTATTTTTTTTTTATCATTTTATATGTACAAAGTATTTATTATTTTATTGATGATTAATTTTTTATAAAAAATTGATTAATTATTTTTAATAAACTCTTATCTTTTAAGTATATAATTTTTAATTCATAAGATTTAAATGTGAGATTTTACTTAACAAATTAAGTCTATTTATACTTAGACCAATGTAAGGTTGCATTTTTGATTGTGTATTTATGAAAGTTTGAGTGAATTCAAATAATTTAAAATGATAAAAAAAATATTTGATGCTTATTTAAAAGAGTGAGAACCACACATATATGATTTATTGAAAATAGCATTATTCTTGATTTCTTGTTAAAGATTGTAATTTGATTGCTTTCTGAGGAAAGTTCAACTTGGGTTTGGAAGTCTCTATTTCAAGTCATAGATTTAGATCCTATCGCCTCTTATGGGTAACCTTTTTCCATGGGAAACAGACCAAGCCAAATCTTAATTAATTAGTCTACAATCTATAACATCAAGCACCAACGTTACTAGTAGCATTTAAAAAGGCATTTTAGTAATCAGAAAAAAGAAAGAAATAAAAAAAAAGGTTGTTGAAATTGGTGGAATAGCATGAAATAAGGAGGAAGAAGGACCAATTTGGCCCTTTACAATCACAATGATATTATTATGGGGCCATCCCACTCAACCTAATTGACGAATTCTAGTTGTTTACAGCAATAGTGAGATCCCTCCACTTGGACCACGCTCATTTTCATCCATTTTTCTTCCACTTTATTTCTAATGTTTATTGGAAAAAAATTATAATTTTGAAAATTTTATGTATGCATCCAGTGTGATACACTACTATACTAGTACTTTCTTTATTCAAAAAACATTTTTATGGCCCTAAATCTAGAGTGAGCGCTTGTGAAACATAATGACAATTTCTGAGATGAGTTCAATGATGACAAGTTTCCATTAGATTTAAAGCATTCCACCCCACATTCCACACAGGGAATTGGGTCCACTAGATAGCACAGGAGCACATTTTTCTTCTTTCTTTTTCCCTTTTAAACATGGTAGCAACAAGGCATATCTTTAATTTTGCTACCATTTTTCAGCATGCGTTGGTTACAACTTATAATCACTATGACACACCAACTTGATTCAGGAAGGAAAAAACAGACTGAAATTTGTGAATTGCCTTCACAAGAGTCAAAACATAGATCTTGGTTTGATGGCACGATTGAATAGCAAAGCATTGGAGAGAGGAAAAAACGGGAGAAAAAAATGAGAGAAAAAGAGAAGGGTCAAAAGGGTTCCAAGAGGTGGGGAAAATGACCGTTTTATTTGAATTTAAAAGGTTCAGCCATTGGTCCATAATAGCTTCCATTCTTTGCCTTTTTTATTTATTATTTTTTTCCTTTTAGGATGTTAATAAATAAATAGGCATATTATTTGCAATGCAAAAGTAGCCAAAGCAAGAGAGACTGATGGACTGGCGCCAAAATGCTTTTCTTGCATCGGTTGTATTCCACTTGTCTTCTTCATAAACGGGTGTGTTGTGTTACATGGACTGCATTATATATCTCTTTTTCCTTTTCAATATTCTTGTTCTTTTATATTTCTTGTTTAGCTTTTTAAGTTAGATATCTATGGACTTATTATTAATGGAATGATTTTTGGATTAAAATTTCCATTAAGAGACTCTCATAGTTTTCTTTTGTTCCACATTGAGTATTTAATTAGATCATTTGTAATTTTGGTTGTGGACTTAAAAGTTAGATTATTTTCAATATTTCAGTTAATTTTTAGGTTTTTTTATCAACTGAAAATTTTATTTAACTGTTTGGTAAATAAGTTTTTTTAATAATTTTTAATGTTTTTTTAAGCATTACTTGAAATAGATTTTTTTTAAAAAAAACTAGCTTCTAACTTTTTATATTTTCGTTCATTTTTATCTTTAATATATTTATCAAATTTATTGATTACACTTTTTAATTAAATCATAATTTTTTGTCATTTTACACTTTTTAATTATTTTAACAATTAATTTTATCAAACACTTATAATATAATAACCAATTTTTTTTAATTTTTAATTAACTTTTCAATTAGTTTTGTTGAACATAACTTTAATCTTAATCCCATTTTCAACCTAGGGTGTTAGCTCATTTGTTATGAGTCATTCATTGTGTTTGAGATTTTAGATAATCATAATTTGATTAAATATGGAGAGATGAGTGACAATTAGTTCATGTGTTTATATTCTTAAATGCAATTTAAAAAAGACAAAGTAAAATTTATTTGATCATATAAAAGCACGTTGTTAATGAAAAAGAAAGAGGACTCAAAAAGGGATTATTCTGTAGTAGTAGCTTCTTGTTGCTTTCTTTCCATTCCCTTTGATTTGAAAAAGGATGAGTTGTCCCTTTGATGATTGAACCGCGTTAGAAATAGGTCGTCTTTTAACTCCTTGCTTAGGTGACCATCAAATGCCTCTTTGCTCCTTTTACCTTTTTTTTTCCCTTCCATTTTCTCCTTTTTTGGTGTCCCAAAATACCAAAAGAGGGCCTCCAAATATTACCTACATATTAGGTTACTGTAGTAACCTATATTCAAATTGGGATATTTACCATAAACATATATATCACTAAATAAAAAAATCGAAACATAAGCATCCTAAATAAAAGGAAAAAAAAAAGTAAAATGTATTTCATCCCTTTTAGAAATGTTTAAATTATAAATGTCTCCCTCCACTTATTTTAATCAATTTATTCCATTTTAATGTAAATAAATTTGTCAGTAGTAGTGATGAGCAATTATGAAAGCCTAAATTTAAAGTTTTTATTTTCAACTTTTAAGGTCATGGACAGCTAAATTTGAATCCTGTGTTATCAATTTCTGGACCTTAGTAGATGAAACAATATTTTGAATCATACTGTTCTTTTTGAATTTTTGTTCAGAATCTTCATTTTATCTTTTAAAGTCATAAAGTTTGTATGGGAGATTCAAAACTAATTGTGGATAATGCCGAGAATCATAAGGAAGTTTGATTATATTAAAATGGATTAGATTATAGCACCTATTAATATCTTAAGGGAGTAAACTATAATTAAAAAAAGGACAGTGTAATTTAAGCTTATTTTAAGAAAAGAGAGTGTATAAGATACTGAATAAATAAACTAACACTATCCAAATTCAACTGCAACAATTTTTAAGAATTATTTTTCTGCATGACAACGCCTTAAAATAAATCTAGCTTGATACAATGATTTAGGATGGTTTGGACTTTGGATCATGATCTTCATCGAACTAGGGGGGATTTTTTGATGAGATAACTAATACATTAGAGACTAGACCACACACAATCAGTTAAGAAAATCAAACTCGTAGAAATTATTATGAGCACAAACGTATCCAATGAGCATAGAAAGTGTGTCCACGTTCAAATATTAATTTTCTTGTATCCATAAGTTATTTGGAATAGTTAGTTAGGTAGCGATGCTCCTCGTTACATGCTTCATGCAAGACATATAACAAGCAGACAAGTGACAAAAAACCAATAACTCAAACTTAATGTCTACAGGCTAGTGTTGAGTTGTCCTGGGTAATCTATCAATCACTAAACTTGAATGTGCTGATTTTAATGCAAATTCAGGCTTATTCATTAATTGTGGTGTATGAAAATTAGATATTTTTTCTTGAAAGCAAGTTGTTATAATAGAGCCAGAAAACGATGGATGATGCACCAAAGGAAAATAATGACAGTACTGAGAACTTAGGGAATCTCTTTTTGTGAATGACATGGGAAAGCTATTGGTGATCCTCTCTTGCTTCTCAAAAGAAGGTAAAGGGGAAAGCTTCCTTGTGTCCGCAAAAACTTGCTGCTTGCTAGCCTACAAGAAGAAATGTGTCCGATTGCTTGTTCAAAGAGTTCAGTTTGACCTGGTCAAACTATAAGGGGGCTGAACTTGGATTATAGGAACAAGAACCTTTTTGAAACTCATAAGACTTTTATGTCTATATCTTTCGTATTGAAAAATTCTAGTAATCTGAGAAAACCTTAATTCTTTTATAAGTTCTTTTATAATTTATTTTAAGAATTTGTTGGTAAAACTTATCATATTATTTTTAACATGTTTCGATAAGTTTTCATGATCAAATTTATATCATATGTACTTAATCGGTATTACTCAAATACAACACACCTTGAAATTGTGGGAAAAGATCCAAATTTGTTTCCCACAGTACCTTCTTAAAAAGGGTGCGGAAAACTTTAAATATAATTAAATCCTATATTATATTGAAGATTAGTCCTAACCGGCTCAAAGTTTGTAGAAATATGCCTGGAATTCCAAAAAAGTCAAAACTCCTAATTAGGGTGATTATAGATAAAAAAATCATGTATAAGTTTATACATGATAATAATTTATTGAATTAGTATTTTAACCAACTATTTATTATGCATTATGAGCTTATGTTTCTAATCTTATTCCAATACGTTGCCGTCTCTTATCGTATCTTCTTTCTTAGTCATGAATAGTCTTCTTTCTTAGTCATGAATAGTCTTTCCTTAGAGCATGCACCATATTTCCCGGTGGTTGTTAATGGGTCACAAGACTCACAACTCACAAGAGGCCAAGTTTTGGCATTTTCTAATTGTTTGACGCCCTCACTTTTGATAGTCTATTAATCATAATGCACCTGGATTTTCACGCTCACTTCTGAATCTTTTCGTTCCTATCTGGACCACTACATAAAGAAAAGGAGTCATATCTGCAGCTTTTTGAAATCCCATGATTAGAACAGAAGGGTAAATCATTAGCTTATTTGAATTTGATTTGGACATTGGAACTGAACGGTAAGCAACAGTTTCACTTTTTACCTTTTCAGTTCACTCTATTATGCTTGTGTGTACTTTCCTTTCCTTTGCAAGAACATAAAACACCTTCACAAGGTAAATGTTGTGTGTCAACTTTGTATTCTCACAATGTCACCTATATTGTTGTTCTTATTAAGTTCTTATCATTCTCAGTCATTTATATCAGATGCAAAATAGCAAAGATTGAACTAAGCAAGGGCGTTCATAATAAAGCACAATGAAGTATACATTTTTAATGTAATATGTAACTCCGGTTAGTCTTTAATTAATTGAGAACTAGCAACAAGTTCTCTGGTGTAGAACCCATTTCCCTCATCAAAGGTTGAAGGTTCTGTTGCAATAATCTGTAAACTTCTTCAATCTGGGGATGAGATCTTTCCCCAACAACAAAAACATGATTTTTCCCTGTTATCTGTATTTGACTATATCCTGGAATTCTCTTGACATTTCTCTCTCTCATTCTTTTCCTTACTTTTGCAAACTCATCCCATTGACCCTCTGCAGCATATGTATTGGCTAGTAGTACATACCCCCCTGAACTAGATGGCTCTAGCTCTAATAGCTTCTCACCAATGGAATTTGCTATTGCAACATCCCCATGAAGACGGCACGCACCAAGCAATGCCACAAGAACAGCTTCATCCCTCGCAGAAGGAGGGATAGTGGAAACTACATCCATTGCTTCATCCACAAGTCCTGCTCTACCTAGAATGTCTACAAGGCAGGAATAGTGCTCAGCCTTGGGAGTTAAATTATAAGTACCCTTGATTGAATCAAATAATCTTCTACCTTGGTTGACAAGACCAACATGGCTACAAGCTGATAAGAGTCCCACAAAGGTGACCTCATCTGGCTTAATTCCTGATACAAGCATGCGTGAGAATACCTGCCAGGCATGGTGACCATGCCCATGATTTGAGTAGGCTACTATCATGGCAGTCCATGATACTACATCTTTTAACTTTAGTAGCTCAAAAACAAGCCTAGCTGAGCAAAGATCCCCACTTTTGGAATACAGCGTAATAAGCGCATTTGTAAGCCACGTGTTGTGTTCAAACCCAAGGTGTATGATCATTGCATGAGCTTGCATGAGTTCCACCATGCCATCACAGGAAGTTACTACACTAGTCATAGTGGTTTCATTGGGTCTAAAGCAAGACCTTAGCATCAAAACAAAAAGATTTAAGGCTTCCCCTACATAACTATTCCTTGCATAACCATCAATCATTTTGTTCCAACTCCCAACATTCTTTTCCGGCATCTGGTCGAAAAGCTCACGAGCTTCATCCATGAGCCCCTCGTCAACACATGCAGTTATCATTGCAGTCCATGCAGCCATATCTTTATAAGGCATAAGATCAAAATACTTCCTAGCAATCCCAATCATCTTGTTTTGTGCCAAACCGGAAACCATAGCCGTCCACGAAATATGATTCCTATCTGGCATTGATTCAAACAAACCTATAGCCTCATCCACTCTATTGGCCCTAAGACAACCCGAGATCATGATGTTCCAAGAACGTACATTTCTTTCAGGCATTTCAAGGAAGAGCTTATAAGCCTCACTGAAGCAGCCATTGTCAAGATATGCCTTGACCATAGCTGTCCAAGCTATGATATTCTTTTCAGGCATGAGATAAAAAAACCTCCGAGCATGATCCATCAACCCATTGCGAGCATAACCCAAAACCACCATAGTCCAGGACACCACGTTTCTATCAGGCATTTGATCAAACAAGTGCAAAGCCTCCTCAATTTTTCCACAACTAAAATACCCAGAAATCAAACTTGTCCAGGAAAATGCATTCCTCTGGGTCATGTTGTCGAATACCTTACGAGCATCATCCAAGCGACCAACTTTGGCATACCCATCAATCATTGCGGACTCAGCAACAACGTTTCTTTGTGGCATTTCCTTGAACACTGTCTCGGCTTCAAGTAGGTTCTTGTTCTTCAAATAAACGGCAATCATGGAGTTGTAAGAAACGTCGTCTCTTTGAGGCATTTCGTCGAACAGCTTCCTTGCTTCGTCGAGCTTGCCGTGGCGACCCAAAATCGTTATCTCCGCGTTGCGTTTGTAAAGTGCATCATCCGAAGACCTAGGTTTCAAACTCAAATTCTTGGGCATTAAGGGGGTTCCGGAATTTGAAATGAGAACCACATTGGCATTTTTCACCAAACCCTTTTCTGGGTCGGTGGAAATTGAAGCTTTGAAATGCCTCAGGAAACGAAAACTGAGCTGACAAATGCGGCGGCGGTGTTGACAGATACACATGTTAATCATCAGTAGTCAGTACAATGTTGAAATCATGGATTTTTACCTATTCGTGCATTAATAAATATTATCATTTTAAAAATTGATAAATGTAACTAGCTTAGAATGAAATTAATTTCACAAATTTAATACACATTCCTTGTATATATACAAGTTTATATATCTTAAAAGTAAAACAACTCAATAATCAATAAATAACACACTTTAAATAAATTTTAGTACTTTAAAAATAAGTTTTTGTCTTCCAACTTAAGGAATATCTAGTTCACCTAAAAACATTCTAAATAACTTACCTTAATCAATAGTTCTTAATAAAAGCATAAACATCTTACATTAATATTGTACGTTAAAAAATATTAGTTTAATTTCTGTGCATAATTTTAAATTATTAATCAATTAAAAATTAATAAACTTATCGTAGACACTAAATTGTATCAAAGGATAGTATAAAAACTTTTTAGAGATGATTAGGCTACTTATTTTAAAAAAATATTTGATTTTTTTTAAATTTCTCCTTAACTTTAACCCTTGAAATTATGATTGTTGAGAATAACAGCAAAAAGCTGTTTACACGCCACTTTTTATCCATATTAAATTTCAGGACTGTACTCATATGGAACAACCTCATACACCCAATAAAATAAAAAAAGCAATCAAAACCCAATTATTGTGACCTATAACAATGCATGTAATAATAGCAAAAATGAAATATATTCTGAGCTTAGAGATTATGACCCTGTGAACAATTTAGAAACCACTACACATATTTCACAAAGACCCTTTAAAGCTTTGTTCATGAAGTCAAGAGGGCAATGATGGCATCCTTTGAAAGTAGCTTGGCAATCCTCAGCACCATGAGAAGCAACACCAGCCAAATCAGCCAACTCAAAGAAGGTCTCAGAGTTCAAGTCATTGTAAGCTGTTTCAATTGCAGATATAGCATTTTCATAATCACTGGCACACTTTTGAAGATGCTTGAGGTAGTGTGTTGAAGTGGCTTTCTTTAGCAGCTTTGTGATGTAGTCCCTTGTGCTAGTGGCATTGAGGTATGCTAAGCGAAATGCAACATAGGCTAGGCCATAGCTATCTGATTCTTGGGCATGAGGGTCAGAATATAGAGACTCAATGCAGAATGAGTAGTTTGAAGTTTTGGCACACACTTCATCCACCAGTTTTGTCACATTGTTCTTAGAAGCATGTGAGGGATGGACAAAGACGTAGATGAGAAGAGCAAAACAGTAGAGGGAATGATATTTGAGCATACTCTTGCACTATTATATGAATATCTGTGGTACAAGGTGAAAGTGAAGAGATATAATATGTTATCTAATCCAAAATACACAATGTATATCAATGAAGAAGTGGAAGTGAGCTTTAAGGTCACTGTAGTGTAGCAGATGCCTTAGTTGTCATTTGTCTCTTATCTTTATCTTGATACTTTAAAACGTTTCATCAACGACATGGGTGCCATGGTGCTGTTGATATATATTCAGAACCACAAACAATAATATTTATATGACATGATCTTTTAATGAAAAAAAAAGTTTACTGTATTAAAATATAAAGAATATTTAAAATTATCTTTTAAAATAATTAGAAAATAATAATAGTATGTTAAAATTCTTTATTCAATACTTTTATTTGTATCTAATGAACTGTCTGATGTTTCGATTCACAACACAAATTGAATTTGTGAAAGAAAATTTGAGTTTGATTCCTATAAGCATGATTAACTTTCAGACTGAATATTAATCTTGACCCAAATAACTGAAGTTCATCAAGATATCTCATCTTACCATACAGCTAAAACTCTAATTACTGTAATTAAAAAAAGTATTTGTTAACATCTTCTCTATAGTCCGATTGTGCTTCTGTTCAAAGTACTATTCATTCTTTCTAAATTTATATAAAGGCAATTGTGGTATGAAAAGCATTATTTATTTGGGAAGGTCTTTTACAGGTACAAGTAACATTTCTTGTTTCCTTTACTTGCGACACATTGTATCACGGCCCAAGCAATGTTGGCTAGACGTGTAAGCTAAATCTAACTCAGATACATACTCCGTATTGTCCATTTTGAATGAACATGAGAAATGAGTCTTCCACATTTCTTATGGGTTATACATACTCCATATTGTCCATTTTGAATGAACATGAGAAATGAGTCTTCCACATTTCTTATGGGTTACATCCAAGTCATATACATCAATTAAATTGTAAAGCCAACACGGAACACTCATGGAAGAGGGAAAGAGAGACAAAGAGAAGTGTAGAAAAACTGAGCATGAAGAAAAATGTGAGGGACAAGCTTGAACAAATTTGTTTACTATTGCTATACTATAATCATGGATATGGCACATCAAGCTCTCGACTCTTTCCTTTCCAGACTTCAGGGCAGCTATAAAATGTTGGTTGGAGCATACACTCATTGCTACTGAGAACAAAATATTTATATCATTATTATTTTCGTGTTGTCACCATTATCATTATCATTATCTTTTGCTAAAATTCAAGACTAAGGGATTTGTACAATTAAGGGATAAGCTGAGTGATTTTAAAAAAATTGAAATAGAAAGTTTTTTTTTTTTTTTAAACTACTCACCATTAATATCATTTCAAAGTTCATTTATTTACATCAAATTCATGATTTTTATATCCACTAAGTTACTTAAATTTTTGTACTTCCAACAAGTCACCAGGAATTAATTGTCATTAGTTTCCAATTGAGTCCCAGTGATCAAAATGAGACCTTACCAACTAGTATCATTTATATATGAACTAAAATATCTTATAAAATTAGTCATTTCAAATCAGTAATGAATAAAACTTCCACTTGCTTACTTAATAAGTTTCCTCACTCAAGATGCCAATTAATATATACCCTGCACCTGTACATGGGCAAGTTAAAAAAATTTAAGGCAATTATATTTTTGCTCCAAAGTCTCTTTCATTACTTTTCTCTAAACCACATTTTTCCTCATCGATTATCTTTACAAATCAGACACAGTTCACACTTTTGTTGTCCAATTTTGGGCTATTGTGACTTGTACTATCATTTTCTCAAGAAAGCCCATTCTCCCTATAGTAACGCACGTGATCACAATGAGAAACCACCCTTCACAAAAAAAAAAAAAAAAAATCCTTGTCAATAAAATAAACACCATGGGTTCCACCACCACGTGAAAACAAAAGTGTTGATTCTTTGAAGATACTAGTTGTTGTGCTGAATTGTCATCATTTATATGCATGTCCTATTGGGTTGACAGATCTGTAAATGGATCCCTGCCAAAATACGTTATCGTGTAAACCACATGAACATTTTTTTAGTCTATATTATGTGGATACGGTAAACAATCATATTTGAATCTAATAGAATTATTATGATTAACAAAATTTTCCTTTCAAATATTTAACATACTTATATGTTTAAAACTTAAATCTAAGGCTTTTAATTAAATTAAAATAATTTTTCATCAATTAATCCATGTGTTTGGTGTTACATGAACATTATTTTGATGCATTCTTCGCTCCACTCAAACCTACTTCCATCTTATATGCATAAATAATCAAGTCACAAGCATGCACACTTGACCATACTTGTACTTCTACTTTCCTCCGTTTATATATATAGCAACATTTCTTAACCATTACCTGTCCATACTATACTTGCCACTTTAAAAAAAAAAAAAAAAAAAAGATCAGAAACATGATACTGAAAAAGTGAAGAGGCACTAACCAACCCACCAAACATAGACATTACATTGTCGGTGGAGCCAACCTCCTATGATTATTATATTCAACAACTTTGCCTTTTCTTATCCTCCAGACAATAAACCTCTTAGCTGGATAACCCACCAAACAAAATGAAAATATCTTCAGCTGCTAGAATTACCATCTATAAAGTCAAAAATGGAATTCCTGGAGATTATTTGGATTGAGAAAATGTTTTCTGCTTTTATTTTTAATTACAAAAATGCTACATTACTTTACTTCGTTTCTTGATTTAAGAAAGTTGTATAAAATACAATGAAAATAGAAAACAATAAGAAAAATATGTTCCTTGTAATTATAAGTATAAAAAACATTTTTCAGAAAAAAAATAGAAGTTTTGGACAAGTTAAGAAGGTTGAAATTGAAGGTACTAAAACCCATCTAAATTGAAATGATAACCAGGGTATTTAATTGCTATATGTCAATATGAAGAAGAAACAAATTCAAGAATGGATTGATGATGGGTTAAAATTAATAATTTGCACAAGGTATTGTATTATTACATGTAGCAAAAGAGTAGCTAGCACTCTACACAGGGTTGTACAAGCTAGATACACTATTGAAGAGTGTCAACATAAATCAAAATATGTACTAGAAATAAAAGCAAAACTACAAGACGAGATGTTTTGAAAAGGGGGCAGGGGGAGGTGGGAGGGTACAATCTAAAACAATGGGCCAAAGAAGAACCACACAAAGAAATAAAAAGAACTAGCCTCTTCATTTCATTTACAAGTACAGTTAGCATTCTCTGCAGGTTTGTGTTTGTGATCAAGGGTTGCAAGACCAAAAAATACCAATGTAAAAAAAACAGGAACACGTATACAAAAAGAATTGTAAAGCTTTAAAAAAGTAGAAGCCCTACACAGATGGAATGGCAGACCCAGAAGGTGCACCAGAACTTGGCAAATGCTAGGAAAACTTCAATGATTAAACATACCAAAACGACCTATCTATGGATTGATGTTGCATTCTCTCAAATACACATGATCATAGTCAACATACTTCGTCCAGTAACTTCGGAACTTGGGAATACTTATCTCAAGCCACGGTTTCATGTTCCCATTATAGTGTACAACAGCAGACTGCTCAATATCTCTTTGGTTGACATTGGGGTTGTAGCCAAGACCTAAGATGTGCCAAGATCTGTTCAGCGGGAAAGTGCGTTTCCAAAATGTTATCAGACCTGGTGGCAGTGTTCCTAACTTCCATAGTTGTCTATCATGATTCTGCATTTCAGTTTAATTAGAAAAGAAAATCAGTTCAGATTTAAATCAGAAAGAAACAAAATATTTCAAAAACAGGATGGACTAATGGCTATCTAAATGCAATTTGAAGGGATTGATAATGAATATAACCTTTAAAAAAAAACACAACATACCGTACATTCACATCTTTCACAGCCCAATTAAATATCATTGAACGCATTACTATTTCCTACATTTTCAGATAGTCTGCCTCAATTTCCTCCTTAGGACCATTAAGAACAATTGCCAAAGACGACTAGGTATCAGCTGAATCTTAGTAGTAATTGTAATTCAATTAATTTTATTCATGAAATAAAATTTGTTACTAATCTTACACATAATTAAAGTACCTATCAATCACACGCGATACTACTTGAAAAGTAACCCAAAGTGCATCACATACCAGATTCTGCCAGTTGTGGTAAACCTCTGTGATGTTTTGCCTCTTCCATTCTGCTAAATCAAAGACATTCATACCATATGCCCACCCACAAGCATGTGGGTCAAAATTCTTCGCAATAAGAGGATTTGAGAAGTTGAGATAGCGATCAAATCGGTGAAAACTTTCTCCACAAGTTTCTACAGCACCATTTACATTGCCTTTCAAATCAATTGACCACAGATCAGTCAGATCCTTCTGTACCACAATATCATCATCCAAAAACAGCACTTTGTTGAGCTTTGGAAAGATCTCAGGCAGATAGAATCGGAGGTGGTTCAAGATAGACAAATACTTCGGATTCCGAAACTTAAGATTTGAATCAGAAGTTGCTCGATGAGCCTTGAAGTAATAATCAATCATGGATTGGGAACCCAACTGTTTAAGAACAGGACTGTAACTTGCATTCAACCATGTAAAGTCTTCAATGTTTTGAACTTGAATGGTTGCCTTGCCAGGTGGATTCACCAAAAACCACATCTTCATCGCTGCGTAATTGAGTCTATCAGTAACAATGTGGAAAACATGTTTTGAGGCATCCTGCAAATTAATTAAAATAATATCATTATGAGCAAATGGTGCCAATAGGAAATAAAAGTAACATTTGCATCAATTATATTGATGCTTTTAGTTGCTTTATTTTTTGTTTTATTAAATCTTTTAAAAACTCAGGCCAAAAATGAAATAGAAACAAGTTTTTTATTATTCAAACTAGATAGATAAAGAGTAGTTAGTAGTTACACCACAGAACAGCCATACCAAATTTCTTTGATGTTTCTCAATGATCTTGGCAGCCAAAACAACAGCCATACCTTAGTATTGGAAACAGTTGAGTTGACAACAACAGCTGTTGCTAATATGTTGTCTGAGAATATGGCATAATGGTATAAATGGGGGTCTTCTAAATTCTCTTGATTGGGGAATTGTTGCTGAGAAGAATTCATATTATGATACTCAGTAGTAAGGCGCAATGGAAGACAATGAAGACCTTTGGGCAGTGTTTTTGCTGCCAATTGTGTTAAGAACAAAGTCTGCTTCTTGAGAACATGAAGCTGCTCCTCCGACGAGTGGAGCATAGCCCTAAGCTTCTTCACAACAGCAGCACAATCATCTTGAGCTTGCTTTCCTTTCATCAGCGTCTGCTCCATCGCCCTCATTCTCTCATTTGCACTGCCATTAGCACAAATATAGATTAAGACTGAACAAATATGTAGCTCAGAGCAGAAATTGAACTATTCATTATGTTTATGGTATTGGTAGAAAGAGAAACTTAATGAGGTAAGTACAAGCTCGAGAATCATAACATAACAGGGAAACATGAAGATAGATATAACAGAATTCCTAAAGGTGAACATACCTCCTAGGTAAATCAGAATCTTTGATTGCATCCCCAAGTGTTCGTGAAATTTCTTTTACCCGTAATCGAAGCTCCCGAGTGAGATGGGGGTTGGATTTTACAACTGGAAGGGAAAGATAGACCTTAGCTTGGATAAGCTGATCTTTTATCTGCTTCACCCGGGCATCAGATGGTGTTCGATCATTCTGCTTATTGGTTTCAGACAATTCAGAACCTTTTTGGTTTATTTTGCTAGAAGTTTCTGTGGCTAGTTGTTTCTCCTGCATAGCAGCACGAAAAAAGATGCATCAAATGTGAAACAAATAAAAATCTTAAGATGCATTGAGGTTGGTTTTCCTTCATTAGAATGATTAATTTTCTGATAAATGGAGTAATGAATGTTACACAGGCAATGCTATTATAGCTATACTAGCAGCTTGTTTGTTCCCTTTCATTGACTGAAAAAGGAAAAGATATTGCACCAATTCAACATGAATATGATGTTGTATCTGCACAGAACAGGGTTGCATCACACCCTGCGTAAATTTGTTGCATGTCCTCTGCTACAAATGCACAGTCTGGTCTAAAAAGATGCCTACATCAGGGAGACATAAACCTATACATATTTAAACCAACAAGGAATTCATCTATCAAAACTACCAATTTACAAATTTGTTTGCAATTGAAATCAAATTTATCTCAGAGCTATCAATGTACACAGTAGAGGGTTAGCCTTGGCACAACAGAGAGGTTGGTTGATAAAAAAGGAGAGAGAGAGAGAGAGAGGACTATATATCACCTACCTTAATTTCAGGCTCTTCAGTAGAAGCACTAATTGATTTAGCAAGTTTCCCATCATTGTCATCAACATCAATAGCATCTTCCCCATTTATATTTTCACCAGATGCATCACCTTGAGTTCCTTGCCTAATTCCATCAGTCACCAGTTTAATGGGGTTCTCCTTTTTAGCCAGATCTTCCTCAGTTGTAGTTGACAACATCCTGGCAGACACATGCTCCCTTGATTTCACCAATTGCAAGCCTAGTTCAACATGACTATATGATTAACTAAATATCAACGAAAAAACAAAACCCCAAAAAATACGGGTCAAAGACCAAAAAATCTCACTGAACAGAGAAACACCAAACAAAATACCTTGAGGCAAATTCCTTCTGTTAGTTGAATTCTCCTCAGTATACACAACCCTAACAGGTTCTTTCACAGCCGTTGAAGTTTCCTGTTTGCAAAATGAGACATTTCAGCAACAAATAACAAATTATCACAGATTCAACAATTAGAAAAAAGGAAAAAAAAAAAAAACAAAAGAAAAGAGAGAAATATAAAACCACACCTGGGGTAACAGATTCAAGTGGCTAGAGTCTGCTGCACTGAAAGCCTGACACATTAAATTATTAAAACAAAAGAATATTCAGAAACTCAAAGATCTCTCTCTCTCTCTCTCAACCTTTACAAAAAGAACTGAAGAATCATTCAAGATCACAACTTACAAAAGCAGTGACATCTTCAATAAACTCCTGTTTGTCTGCAGAATGCATTCCAAAAACAAACACAAAGAAACCCAAATCATTAGCAAATAGCCACAGCAAATGAATTTGAATAAAGAAAAGTAATTGAAACTCACTTGAAGGGGGCTCAAAGGTGCCAAGGCGATCACTGTAGAGCACAATCGGAGCCACAACAGTAATGCAAAGCAACAGCAGCACAATGTTTCTCACTGCCACCATTCTCTAGAGCGAGAAAGAGAGAAAAAAAAAAGCCACTGCACTACACGAGACCTTTTGGACAGAGATGAAGAAAACGAAGAGATTGGAAGCCAAGAATGAAATTTTCTGAGAAGAAAAGAAGACCCACTTTCTCTTTCCCTCTAGGTATGTTGGATGGTTAAGGAGAAAATCCGAACATTGAGAGGAAAAAAAAACGCGCTTTTTTGTGTGCCCGTTCTTCGATAACTGTGATTATTATTTCCTTGAATGGCTGAAGACTGCAATTTTTATTTCCTTGAATGGCTTCTTACCCTTCTCAGAGAGAGAGAGAATGAGAAGAGTGAACCAATGGACGAGAGGGAAAGAGAGAGAGAGAGAATCACAGAAGAAGGAAATGAACGAGTCTTTCTGTGTGCGTGTAACTTTGGTGTGTCACTATTTGCAAACGGCAACTTTTTTTGCTCCCAAGAACAATCCCTTATGTAATGTCGTTAGAAAGAAGAAAAAAAAAAACGGGCAAATCAAGATATCTTGGTCATAAATGAACTTTATTGCAAATTAATAGTAATTTGAGGTTGTAGATTACATTTTTTATAGTGTTGTGAAATATTTATAATTATTGATGATTAATTTGATTAATTAAGTTTAATATGATCACTTTTATTTAATCATATTTTTTCATCCATAAGAATCAAATTCAAACTTGATATGAGATTAAATCCACAATCATTTGGATTAACAATTTATTAATTATTTAGATGATATTAAATAAAATTAATTGGTAACTTAAAATTTAATTGAAAGAATGCAGTAGCATAAGTTAACTTTCCGTTTTATTTAAAAAAGAATAATTTAACTTGAAATTTACAAATTACTATCACTTAAATGGGTGTTAGTTAGTATTGAATTAGAGGTATTGATTCAAATTAATTGCTTTTTTTATAGAATTCAAATTAATTGTTAAGATAATTAATAAATATATAGATTATATAAAAGATTATATTTGTTTAATTTTTGTTTATAAAAACATATTTTCAAGTGATTATGATTTTAAAAATGCAAATTTCTATTAATTATTTTAAAAATAAAACATTCTATTAAAATTTAAAATAGTGGTGTATATTAAAGTATTTACAAAAAATGGAATAAGAAAAAATTTAATTTTTATGCAAAAAATGCTATATTATCAACTAATTAGAGATTATAGTTAATTTTTAAACTAATTATTATAAAAGTTAATAAACTCATTGTATAAGTTAATTTGTAATTAAATATTATATAATAAATTTAAAAATTACATCTTTAGTACACTATTTACTCTTAACAAAAAGAGTATATAAAAAATATATAAGTTATAGTGGTAAGATAATTTTTAAATTGAATTATATAAACATTATTTATAAGTTATAAAAGTAAATAAATAAATTTCTTTCATGAAACAGTCCAAGCAAGTTATAGTGGTAAGAAAGAATACATATCATTATGTTGATAATAATAGTAAAATTTAATTATTTATTGTACGCGTGAAGTTAATTCACCATGACATCTGAATGTAAGTTGCTTGATTGGGCCACTCGTATCTGCGTGGTTGTCGCTTCCTTCTCTGTTTTTTACTATATATATAAAGTGAGTTATAAAACTTAAATTATTGTGAAATTAGGATTTTTATTTTTATATTTTTAATATTCGAATTTATATAAAGTGAGTTATAATAAGTTTTTTCTAATATAAAACACTCAAATATTTTTTTCTCGTACATAATAATAGAAGCAAGAAAAACATTACAGCTAGAAAAGCACCGACGAAAAAAATCAGCATTGCAATTAGTTATATTAATGATATTCTTTTTGGGGTAATTTTACAACATGAATCTCACTAAATATTTTAATTAACTAGCTTCTAAAACATTTTTACAATATGGTTGAACCTGTAATCTGACTAGTAGTATTTTATAACTTAGACCTAAATATGTAATTAAGCATGCAGTGGTAATAAACCATTTGCATCTAACCTAAAGAATTGTCACATTGGTAAAAGATCTAGCTGTATTCACGTTAAGAAGAATAATCTATTCAGTGAAAGAGCTTATTTAATATCATTATGTGAAAAAAAAGATTATAAGTAAAATTAATCTCCAATAGATTAAAAAACATTTCTAATATCTAATTCATTAAAAAAAATTTATCATCTTCATTATTTCTAGAAAAAATACTTGACTTATTAGTGCACTATAATACTATAATTTATCATACAATTATGTCTTACCAACATTTTCGTGAGATGGAGGAGTGATTATTGGGCGCAAAATATAGTCGATTGCTCATCATTTTTCGTAATTGGGTCCTAATTGTTTATAATCATCAAAAACATTGAAGATGGAAAACAAAAAAATACACATAAATACAATAAAATCATGTAGGCAATGTTTATAAAACAATCCAATCCAATCTTACATAAATAAATAAAATGATTTGAAAAACTAAATAAATCGAAAATCAAACGGATCAAAAAAATTAAAAATCCAAAATTATTTATTGGATCAGATTGAATTTCAGATTTAATTTTAGAAATCTATCCAAATCAAACTTACACATATATATTATTCATAATTTATAATATCATTTGTTTCTATTTTTATTTACTAGTTATTTGAGTTAATAAATATTCTCTTATTAGTTATATAATGATATATAAAAAATATTTGATATTATTTATTATATATTTTACCTTTTATTTAATATCTGTTAAAAAATAAAAATAAAAGATTAAAACCAAAACTCGATTGAATCCAAACAATTTAAAATTAGATTGAATTAAAAGTTTATACAAAATCAATTAATCGATTGGATAATAAATTAATAAAATTGAAATGATTGAATTAAATAAATTTTTTTTCAAAACTGATTCAATTCAATTCAAAAATACTCCTACATATAGGTATCATTTACTAAATATTCGACTATCATGATAACGAAATGAACAAAATATGGCTAACCATGTGCAGATTTTTCCCTCAATGACGCCGAAGAATTCATCTTCAAGTCAACAGCAACATGTGCAGATTTTTGTTCACATTTTGATTGTTGCCAAAATATGGCTTGTGTTGTGGAAATGTGAAAACCACAAATTACAACGTTGTTGTTAGGGAATATAATAGATTAATAGAAACCGACAGTGTCGGCACAATGAAAGATTGCAACTATCTACCAAAGTGCAGAGTACCATTTCCAATTATTGATGTTCTTTTAATATTTTTCATTTTGAGCTTTGAATTTGTGATGCATTTTAGTCTAAGAAATAGAAAAATGGAACCAACTTCCATGGGAATTGGGAAATAGCGTCATGCATAGAGTCAATTAAATGAAAAGGATTTAATATAGTAATTTTGTTTTGCTTTTCTTAAACTGCTTTGTCTTTTTTTTTATTATTAATTATCTTTTAACATTTTCTTATATCCACACATCCACCATCACTATTATACGAAATGAGAATGTCAAGGGGAATATCTGAATATACAAAGATGAATAAAATAAGAAACGGAAATATTAGAACAAAGATATAAGTGATACCAGTATGTGAAAAGATGAGAGAGAGTAGATTGAAGTGGTTTGAACACGTTATAAGACGGTTATTGAATGTTCCCTTAATAAGAGTTTGTTACCAACAACTCACACAAAGAAAGGTGGAGGTCGATCGAAACTTATCTAGGAAAGGTAATTAAACAAGATCTAATGGAGTGAGGACGGTATGTCTTAGAACGAATTGGAGGGTTAAACTCATTAGTAGTTCAATGTTCCAATGATTTTCTTGTTTTAGTTATTTTCTTATTATTTTCTCCTTTCTTCCTTTCACCTATTTTTTTCTCTTTTGTCTTATTTTCACTTTTTTTTTTCTTCTCTCTCCTTTTTTTCTATTTCATTTACAATTTATTATTCGGTTTATCTATCACAAGTTCTAATTAATTTAGGTTAAAAGTGTTTTAAAGTATCTTTCAACAACTTCAATTTATCTATCTATTTGCATTGTGCTTACTAACGTGCTACTGCTAGAAGTAACTTCGCTAACAATTTTTTTTTATTTTACATTAAAAAAATTCTACTAACTTTTCTTTTGTTGCCGCTTGAAATTTGTCCAACTACCGTCTACTAGCAAAAATTTAAATAATTTTGTAAGATTGAAATCTCCATGGTAACATCATCAAAATAGAAGATAACATATTATATTGTTTTATACAATAACTTTCTCCTCAAGCCACGATCTTTAGCTTTCATTAAATAAAAATAATTATGTTAGAAGAATTGTTTTTAAACCATCGTGCTGATTCTTTATGTTTACTCCTGTGTCTCTTCTCCCCTTAATAATAAAAAAGGAGGATAATCTCAAATAAATAATTTCTTTATTATAAACTAGAAAAAAAAAGTGTTTTGAAGAATAAAACTCTCATTTTTTTTCACTCTATTATACTAGTATCTTCTTTCCTCTAAATGTACATTTCACACATCACCATCACTATTATTAGTAAAAGATTCTTTTTTCTCAAGTGTTTTAATTTATCATGCATTATCTCTATTTCTAAATTACATTTCAATTTTTAAGAAAATATTAATAATCAAAACTAACTTTAAATCATAATTTAAATTATTTATTATAAATTTAAAATATATTTTATATATTTAAAATACTTATTTAGTATAATTCTAAATATAATTTATATATTAAAATAATTATTTATTAAAAACATTAATTAAATAAAAAACCATTAATCCGAAACAAAGGTTAACTAGTTAATAACTCTGAATAACACAGCTAGTCAACTATTAATAGTTAATTGTAACACTAATGGGATCAATAGAGAATGCTTTGTATTTTGGGGTTCATCATCATTATTATTGATGTTGTGGACAGAAAATAAAGAACATATCCACACATTTATGATTTCCATTTTCTCTACGCCCAAGCAATCGTTCCACTAACAAGGAAAAAAGTTTTCAGAAGGATCAATGTTCACAGATATAAATAGAATTGAATCACTCAACTACAGCAAGCGCCACTCAATCATTTTGATAGGTAACGTATGATGCCTTTATTCTACAGAAGCTAGTCATCAAAGCAACATACTTATGTCGACCACTAAAAATAAATGGAAAATGCTGTTAATAAAAAAAAAAAAACAAATTGTGTGGATATGCATGTGAGCATATATAGTTGAATTTTTCATCATGCAGTCAGCAAATCATAGCCGTTGTTTATAAAAATTGAATGGCTCAAATCTCAAATGTGTGCTTTAAGTATGGTTTATTGAGATAAAACATGAGTCATCGATCTTGATCTAATGGTTCTGATCATTTGACTTTATGAATGAATGAAAAATCCAATTGAAAAGCATATTCCAAATCAATCAAAAGACATAATGAGAGATAAAAAAATTGTTAACACAAGTAATTTGACACTTAAATCATTTAGTTAAGATTTGAAATTCAATCTTCTACTTAATCATGAGGTCATAATTAGAGATACCACTTTATTTCAAAATAGTCGATTTGGTGAGAAAAGATTAGTTGAGTGTTAAATAAAAAATCTCTAATACTTCCTATTAAAAAAAACATAATAGAAAAAAAAATTACTTTCCATAATTCCTATAAATATTAAAACAACCTTTGCGCCCTTGAACAGTCAAACGTTACACTCATTTCCACATAGTAACTCCTCAAAGCTACAAATTGCTACTCTCTAATGTATATTATATTCACAAATTCCCATTTGTCTGAACTACGTATGAAATTTCATTCTCTCCAATGCTTAATTTGGACAGTAGTGAACAGAATTGGATTTCAATTTTCATGGACCATTGCATATGCTGGTTGTGCATTACATACATCACTTTGAGATTCTAGTTTTAAATTTTTAATGTTTTACAGTAGGATCTGTGGGGTGAATGGCATGAAGTCTATCCCTTACAACTGGGAAAATAGCATGAATTCCACATATAAGGTATATACATGTCCTGCATAGAATAAATAGTAAATGCATGTACATACTTAATGTTGCATAAATTTAAGTCTCATATGTGTACTACATTTTCTAATTGATTAGCATACAAGTCCATGTAAATTTTATTTGGACAATCAAAGATAAAAAGTGACAAAATTGGTCTGTGACTAGAATTGATCAATAGAATTATAGACCCTTATCCTGAAGATGACAAATCCATGCGATGAAGATTGTAGCTAGGAGCCATTAACATGAAAGAGTAATACCAAATGTCGTTTGCCAATTGCTCTCTTGGCTTTGTTGTTTGCTGACATCTTCTCAAATCATCAAAGTGTGAATTCGAACATGACATCAAATCCATTATGTGGTTACATCTAGCATCATTGAGTAAACCTCACACAACAACTGACATAGCTCTACCATAATTTTATTTCAATTCTTCGACGATAATTACAAAAACTTTTTGAATTATGGATACAAGAATCCAAATTCTATCAAAGAGGTTTATTGAGTAAAAAGCTCCAAATACAATCTCCACCTTCTGGCTCCAGCTCCAACCCATTACTCTCAAATGGCTTCCACATATCCTCAACCAACTTGGCTTCTTGAATATGAGCCATTGATGCCTCTGGAGTTTCACACAAACCATACTCCTCAGAGAAATCAATGCCAGAAGAAGCTTTGAAGAAAGTGTCTTGGCGTTCTAGAGATGACAAGAAATTGTCTTCAAAATCCAAGCATTCATATGATTTGGATATGACACCATCTTTCAGCCAAGGGAAATCAAACACTCCCATTGTCAAATGGGAATAATCCCATGCCTTGAAACAATCTTTCTCTTCCACTTCATTATTCTTCTCCTTCTTGAAGCTTATGCCATATACATTTCTCTTCTTTGCAATATTGTTATAATTCTCAAAAGAAGACTCAATCTCAACTCCATCATCTTCTCTTGCTCTCTTATTCTTCCCCCGTTCCATTTATGAGCACCCTTGATACCTTTTCTGTCAATGGAAGATTCACCAAAAACATTATCAACTCGTAAATATGTCAAATACCCCATTTGACACACTTTAATTATCAAACACAAAAACGTGAAAAACACATCCAAAGGTTGTACTACTAGATCAAAATTGTAATAAACAAATATAAATTAACATATACGTGGAAAAAACAAAAGTTACTATAAAAGTGAACAACAAAAACCTCTTATAATTCACGTTGAAAAAACAAAATGTTCAAGAAACGATTGATACAATTTTCATGATGATGATCGATTATCCTAAGAAATGGTAGGGAGTTGGATACCTGAGTCTTGAGGCCAAAGGGATAGGTATGTAGGGGCTTAGGAACGTATATCTATGTTTTCTATGTTGGTGGTGGTACGGTTAAGGTTAATATAAAGAGAAAAAATGATGATTTAGAAATGGTGAGCTTTGCACGTACACACGCTATGCTTTTTTTAAGGTAAAAATAAAACCGTATCTTCCAACTCAAAACACAGCACACACAAATAATCAGTCGCACACATGCACACGTGCATGTACATTTGTTACACACCCTTCGCTTGCGGTAGGTCCAATCTATAACACTAGCAATGTGATGTGAGATAGGAGTTAGATCCACTTTTGGCGTTGCTAATTTTGGAAAAGGAAAGACCGCAAATAAAATCAAGGCAATGAATAAAAAAAAAAAGGTGCATCTTTATTATAGCTTTGTTAATTACTTCTCCTCAAGCTAATCACGGGTGGTGGTATTGTGTTGCAACAAAACTATTTCTTTTTTACTAAAATATGTTTTTTCGTTTTCAAATTGAAATGTGTCAAATGTTGGCAGAGAAAGCTCGAATTAGATAAATTCAAACATATGATTATTATTTTTTATATGGATTATACATATAATAAATATCCAAATCTTGTTACGACAAAAAAATGACACATTTTCAATTTTATGAGAACGAAAAATATATTAAAATTTTACTTAAACCAAATCCACACATTTTTTATTTTATGAAGACAAAATATATTTTTTTATGGTTTTATGGTGATTTCATGCATGCAAAATGAGTTTAATTTTCATAATTTTTTTTATAAAGTTAGTGTAAAATCTATGAAGGGTGTATGTGCATTCCAACTTTGTTGGCATCTGTGCCATTAAAAGAGAGCAAAAAAGGATGAACAAATTGGGGGTGATCAAGCCAAAACCCAATCAAGCTAACATAATCTAATTGGAAAACTTTGTTAGTTAGAAAGGAATAACTTGGGGTATAATTTTCATACAATACTTGTGTAAAAGAAAATTATATTATTAACTAATTATAAATTCTCTAAAATATAAAATTTAAAATAATTATTATAAAAGTTAATAATCTTATTATATGATAATGTAGTGATAAATAACGATATAATAAAATCTTTATCTTGGAAGAGTACTCACTCTAATTAAAATAATTTGTTTTTACCTTTTTGGGATTTTCTTTCTTCCTAGATATTGGTATTTGCTTAGGCACGAACGAGATTGGTACTTGGCTTATGGCAGGTTATCTTGTGATTTCTGTACTTCGGTCGTATAATGGCCTAGAATCTAAAAGACGATAAGCCTCATTGGAATCAATCACTTCAATGATACATTATTAGTGTGTTTAGTTAGGGTTAGGTTAGGGAATGAATCATCTGCAGTGGCATTACCACGATAAAGAATCCTAACCTTATATTAGATTTTATTAATATAATTTTTTTATTATAAAATGGAATTTTAAAAAAAAAATGTTGAGATTTAATACTGCCAAGGATCAAGCTTTTTCACACTGCAGAGGATCTGCTCCGGTTTGGTAACACATTGGGTTACTACCGGATGTCCACAACAGTTGCTTTTGCATTGCTTTTAATGAATTTCTTGTGCTAAAACAAACACACTGATTGAGTATTTAGAAACTTGTTAAAAATGGAAAATTCATGTTTATGATGTAGAACATGTTTGAAAATCTGATACAAAATTATATTTCGAAACAAAAGTCATTGCCAGCAAACCAAGATCATTGTTTTTGTATTCATTTTACTTTTATTCGTTGAATTTGTATTAAAACGTGTCACTATTTTTTAAATACAAACCAAAAATGCACGTAGAAGTTTTAACTAATAGTTTTCAAAAACCATATCCAAAACGTGGAACCAAACAATTTATAAGCTGTTAGAAATATTTATAGCGCTAACATGAGCAAGTTAAGCACACTTAAATAAAATAGTAACAACCAGAGTTAGACATACATTTTTCTTTGGTTATTTTTTATTTTTCACTTGGTGAAGGGAATCTGAACTCTAGAGTAGGTTGTACATAAAGACTAGGGGGCAAGAATCTGAAATGAAATTTAGGAGGGAGGTCTCAAGTCAAACTCAATTTGCTACTGTGGCTATATTAAGTAGTATAAAGTTTACATAATCTGAAATATTGCAGACATTCTTAACTACCTCTATAGGAAACTGCCACCTGAATCAACCCACATAAAATATCCTGGCAAAACAATACAGCCTCTGAAGCCACTCCCATGTTCTCAGTTATTAAGAATCACAATCTTTTACAAGGCCAAGCCTGCTGTAGCAGGATGCAATGACCAGTCAATACTTGCTACAGCCACTCCCAGCCTCAACTGCTGCCTACCCTGGAGTTTTGTTTACACTCCAAAGGCAGCTTGGAAATAATTATCATTGCAACGTTGACTTCTTTGCATGAGGATGTCACACTTTTCCTTGTCCATCAGGGTGAAGGCAATAATAATATCTCTATAAAGTGTAAAGACAACCTAAGGAGGAGGGGCCAGGGAAAAATGTAAACAATTAAGCATACAAAAAAAAAGTGAAACTATTTCACACAAATCAGTTGTACCAAAACAACTACATACAGTAGTTCACTTCATCCCCTCCAAACTATCTAAATATCTATACAAACCAAAGTTGATACTCTGACACTTTCTGCACAGATGATAAAAATACAACAATGTCATTTACAGCTCAACAAGACCGAGTTTATGACATGCATGAGAAGGCGAATTGTGCTTGCTTCCGAAGGGGAGGTAGTTGGTAAAGTCCGATGATGGCCCAGTGTTCGGTACACTTGATCTAATATTTGCCGCACATGTGCTGCAATCCTTGGATCTGCCGGGTTTATAGCAGCAGCCACATCTGTCATCCATGCCAATTTTTTGGGTGTCTCTGTATTGATGTCACAGGACAACTGTTGCAGAAGAGACAGAAGTACTCCTTGGCTTAATGGCAGTGGCACCATTGCCAAAATACGGGCTAAATCAACCTGGTTATGAAGAGATGTGAAATTATACATTAGAGACATTGTCGTTGACTTTATCGGATATAATCATGCAAACTATAAAAAATGTATTTAACCAACAATGATATGTAGAGGTCTGATTAGATTTTGTTTTGGGAAAGTTGGAGAGACTTGAATGGGATTATGAGATGTGATTTCACCCTTAAACTAGAAATAAAAAATGGGGCGGTCCAATGCACAGAGCTCCCACCTAGAGCGGTATGAGAAAAGTAGATGTGTGGAGCTTTGCCCCCACAAGTGAAGGAGCTATTTTCAAGATTTGTATCTATGAGATTCAGGTCACAAGGTAGCAAACTTTCCATTATGCTAAGGTATATTATAGGAACTGCAAATCAATTTCACATTTAAACTCTGCTTAGTATTTTCATGGAGGACCCCCAGAAATTTACAATTTTACCATAGGAAAACTCAAAATCCACAGGTGAATAACGTTTCCCCAGAATCACTTAATATTTGCTTGGAATATACAGAAGCAAGTTATCCACTATCTACAGTTGAATTTAGAAAAAAAGAAGCTCCCCTTTTGCTTCGTTTCATTTTGACTAGTTCTTTCTAAGCACCATTTCAAACAAAATGTAATTCTGAGTAGTGACTCAAGTCAACAGATGAAGGATTATCATACCTGAGAACATAACCAAGAAACTATCGAAACGTCACTTCTATGAAGGGCTCCCGTAAATGCTTCCTCAAATTTGCCCTCGCTTATCAACCTTGATAGTTCTTTGGTAGGATCCTCAGTCTGTCAAAGTGTAAGTCATCTCGCAGTATGAAATATCAAGCACACTCATCAAAATAGGAAGATAAAAGGAAATGACAAACAAACATACCATCTCATGCAAGCCATTGTTGATTTGTGCTACAAAGGGATCTGCAGCTACTTTGGAATTAGTTGCAATTGCTAACAGTTTACGTTGGCTATCAGCCAATTGTCCACTCAAAGTTTGAGTGATTGATGATGCTGAATTAATTGTATCCTGTGAAATCATAACACTACATATTGAGTTTTCAAACATGACAAATTAGACATTCAAGACATAAAGAGAGGAAAGGCCACTAATATATTTGGCACATGGAAATGAGGATGGCCTACCATATGACAGTCATGAATCAAGACTCTTGATTTATAATAAATTAGCTTCTTGTTCCCAACAATGAGACAAGATTCAAACATCTTGTAGATATGTATATGTAGGTAAAAAATAACTGGATGTTTTGCCTTGTAAGTTGTTATGGCAGCTGAGAAGTGAAAAATACTTACAGTTTCTAAAATAATCCGTTTTGGTTTTTTTTTTTTTTTTAAAAAAAAAAAAAACTATCATGATAGGTTATCTATCACAAATTACTCCTTTAAAGAATACAAAAAATAATAGAAATGAACTATAAACTTCTCAGAAGGAACAAATTATTCAACCATATATCACAAAAACTATTCAGATTGCATCTGACTGTGCCACATAACTTAAAACCAAGGTGTAACAATATCTTTGCTAACAAAGGAAATATAAAAATAGAGTCCATAAGGTAAAAAAAAACCTATGATGGCAGGAAAAACAACATTAAAGGTAAAATTCATATTAGCTGCTTTCAAAAAGCATCCTACACATACCCTCAAAGTCATGGCTAGTGGAGAATGAGTAGAATCCAACTGCTGTTGGATAGCAGTTGTGTGCTTCACAAGTCCATTTTGAAAGTTGACATCAATTTGCTCAAACATAGCCTTGCAAGACATCTCAAATGCGGGAACGACTGAAGCTTCCACACTAATCTTGAGTGCTTCCTACAAAGTACAAATAAAACCATAAGAAATGATTAACCGAACCCGCCTACAAGGACAGAAAATTCCAGACTGCTTCGAGAGCAAACATCAAAATAAACCCAAAATCTGAAGTTAATTTGAATTGTACTACCATGTGAAATAGGAGATTGCAAGGATAATGAATAGCTAAAAACGAAGAATTTCAGAAACACATTAAAAAGTGCAGGCTCTGAGAAATGGGTTTCAAATAATTAGATTTTATAGAAGCATGACTGGACATTACCTAGAAACAAAAAATACAATAAATGTGGGATAAACCCTATTCAGAATCCAGCAGTCTAATAACCTGCTAGCAAACTGAAACCTATAGCAAATTATAGAATTCTAGAACCCATAATTTGCAAGTTATTTGAAGGAACAACCAAAGATGGGCAGGTGATAAGCTTGTAATAATAAAAGAGCACAGCAACAGTGAAGCTACAATAGAGAAATGGTCCAGTTCAAGTCCGGCTCAATCTAAAATTGCATACAGGCATGTCTGAGCAACAACCAATAGGTATCACCAAAATTCTGACAGACTACAAAATTTGACTGTATCTGCCTTATCTTAATAACAGAATTCCCAAAGTCATGTGAAGCTACAATGGCCCTCCATATGCACATCCGAATGATATAAGGCTATAAAAGAATCACTAAGACACACAACATTAAATTCTTAGCATTTGATAAGGATTTATGATATTAATGTTTCTAAATTTTTCATCCATTGTTTTTTAGAGAAATTTAACCTCCTGTCTATAAGAGTATTACTCTTATACTGTCAGTAATATATAATTGACAGCTCAACATAAGTCTGCCATATTTTTATGAAGAACATATGTGTCAGTTTGTCCAAGACTCCGGAGTATAAACAGTTTCCAACGGCACAAATAGCAGATGATAAAGCACAAAAAACAAAGGCAGACACAAGTTCATACTCAACGTGATAAAAAAAAAGAAAAGAAGAGAATGCCAAAAGAGCTTTAAGAGATATTGTCGATGTTGACTAGAAGCTGCTAACCTGAAGAGCTTGCTTGCCAGAGGTTTGAAATTGTGCCTGTATCTGCCTAGCCACTGTAGCTTCAAGTTTTGAACTAACTGATTTTTCTAGTTGATTCAATGCCTTGTCTCCCACCCCCTTCTGCAGAATTCATGACATAACCTCAGTCAAACATATTCAAGCAGAAATTGGCACTTTAGCAGTGAGGAAAAAATTGAAGTAGCAATTCACCATATAGGAGGGAAGGGTGGAGGGTTGAATAATAGATGAACTATAATTGGCACACAAAGATTTCTGATAACGTTTCAGTTTACCATATGACATGGCATCCAACTACTTTATTAAGTTGACTCTGAAAAGTTGTAAATTGACAAAAAAAAAAACTAAGCTAACCTAACCACAAACACATTGACTATTAAAGCAGCAGCACTTTCAAAGGTTGAAATTAATACTTTTGAATTTGGGTTAGACCTAACTCAATACCAAAAGCCCAGCTCACGAGGTGAGCATAGCCCAAGTCTTTAGAAGCTCTACTTTAGTCATATCTGTAGTTAATGTGGGATTTCAAAACACACCCCTCATGCCTAGGATTGGACATTTAGAGCATAGAGATTGTAGGGTTTTTTTTTTTTTTTTTTTTTTTTTTTTCCATTTTGCACTAGTTAAGTTGCGTGACCAGGTAGATTGCATTGGAAAATTCATGGGGCCAGGTGGATTTTTTTTATTGCACTGGGAGTGCTGTGGTGTCAAGTGGATTTTTGAATAGTTGAAGGTGGCCCAAAATCATATATATGATAAGCTTACGGTCTAGAATTTGGGTTGGGTCTACCTCAACCCCAAAAGCTAACTCGTGAGGTAAGAATTGTCCAAGCATTTGTAATTTCTACTTTAACCATATCTATATTCTATAGTCTATAAAGGATTTCAACAATTACAAACCTGGAATGATTCTGTAATAGCTGATGATATTGTTTTCTCTATAACTTGACTAATTGAACGAGTAATGGTTGTTCCAATTGAAGATATTTCCTTCTTAATGATTTTCTCCAATATAGATACCATATCCTTGTTTACATAATTGGAGATCAAATTTGTTATTTGCTGTGTACGGTCTCGTTCTAACTTCTCTTGCTTAGCATTTTCTTCTTGCAATCGAGCCCACAAAGCATCAGTGTGAGCCTTGACAACTTTCTCCATGTTTCGACCCAAGGATCCTTCCAATCTTTTGCCTTCCTTAGTAACTGGGACAGAAACCATTGCATTCATCTGCTTTTGCATTTCTTTATGCATGCTTAATAACTGTAAAATAGTAAACGAAGGAGAATAAGAAACAAAAACATATCTAAAAATACCTCATTGAGTGATATGAGTACATAAGAGAGGCAAAACCATATTAAAGACATGAAAAGACCCCTTCCTAGAAAAGACAGTTTCTACAAGTGTTATTTTAGGATGGGTGCAAGGGAGAGTAGCATCCTTACAAGACCCAGCAGTTCAAAAATAAAATATATCACATAATCATAAAACCATGGAGCTGATAGTGAATGTATTGCTAATCAATCTTTCGGAATAACTGGAATGGAATAAAGCCAAGTGAGATACATAAGAAAGAAATGGACATGATCAATCAGGCTTCTACAGGACATCTATATTAGATTAATCCATTTTCAGGCTGCATATGCCACAAATTGTGTCTTTATCCCCCAAAAAGATGCTACACATGTATCTAAACTATATGCCTACAGAAACTTCCACAAAGTTTGACAGAAAAAATCTTGTGTCCCAAATTTGATCATGATAAAGATATTTAATAAAAACTTAAAAATCTATTTTGACTACAAGGTTACAATAGGAGCAGACTATTAATCTAGAAAACAATTAACTATGCTCTACTAATACCACAACAACTTAAGTCAGAAAGAACAGCACTTCCAAAATCATGGGTAATATTACAAGTATAGGCAAAGCATGCACCATGTTAAGTGAAGCCAATAAAAATTAAAATATAGTTCAAATACAAATTAATAACCTGGCTCATCATCTCCTGCATAGCAGATAACTGTGGCAAAGCAGCCTCCATGGATGACCCTCCTGAATTGCCACCTTGATCATTTGATGAATCTGTTGAGTTAAAAGGACTGGGAAAAGTGGAAGATGCACCAGACACGTGAGAATTTTTGCCTTTTTGTCTTTTACCTTTCACAGAAGGTGCAGGAAATTGCACAGCAGCAGCCACAGTTTCTGATTCACTGATATTTGTAGGTACATCCTTACTTGTGTCTTGAACTTCTTCCTCAACAGAGTTACCACTTTGATCAGGTGCGTCGATGGTCTTAATATTATCAGCTTGACGAGCTCCCTCTATGTTATAGGTCTCTCTAGCCATCTGAATACCCAGATCGGAGGCCTGAGAATAGAATAACTTCTCTTTCTTCTCAGCAACATTCGTGTGTGAGTCTCCGTCTCTTTCATATTCAGTATTTTCTTGAATAGAACCTGTCTCTCCTACAACTTTAACATCTACTTCAGAGTTTTCTGCATCTCTATGGGCAGCCACATCTTCAACGTTCATACCTTGAGAAGTATGGGAATTATCAGAAGATAAAGCAGCATTAGAGAATATCTCAGAAGGAGTAACCAAATGGGTCGGGTGTTTATATGTTGTAGGGGCATTAGAAACCACAGAAACATCCTTTTGAACAACTTTATCATCCTTTCGCAAATTGTCACCTGATCCAGGTACATCTGCCATATCTTTTTCAGATTCCACTTTCTGTTCAGCTGAAGAATCAAGATTTGTCTGCTCGCTGCTGTGATCAGCACTTTTTGAACTAGTCTCTAAATTATTTGATGAATTTTTTATACCAGATAACTTCTGGGACAATCTTGGACTCTGAGGAAGTGGAGGTGAAGCAGAGGGGATATGTTCAAAACCATTACGAGGAGGTAAATCATTTGACTTGGTCTCAGAATCTGATATCGAAGATATAGAAGCTTCAGGTAACCCAGAAATATCTGACGAAGGCAAATTTACAGCAATGCTCACAACAGGAGCACTTTCAGAATTGCCAGAAAGAACTTGTGGCATATTTCCAGTTTCCATAGATCCATCCAAAGCATCAAAAGCATGAGATAGATTGGATTCTGTTTTCTCAAGTTCAACATTGTCCAGGGGTGGAGGCAAACATTGTGACAAATTGAGTCCATACTGTTGAATAGCTTGTGTTTGGACACAATATATCTGTACTATATGCTCACCATCTGGTAAACTATCACTAGTTCCAGTAAGACTTAATATAGGCATTGTGACGGTGAACTCAGCAATGTAATCCATGCGTGTAGCAGATGGATTGGATCCATACTCTATGTGAACAGCATATATTGTATTTTTCTTGGCATTTGCAAGCAGATACAGACCAGCACGGGACAATGCTACAACTTGATTAAAGAAAGCATCTTCAGGGTTGGCTTCAGACGAACTTCTTATATCCAAAGTCTGAATACAATTCCATGACTCAGAATCACTAGGCAATAGCCAGCCATCTTCATTATCAGAAACCCATATCTTCACTTCCTGATTTAGTGGCCCCTGTGGTAAAGGAAATACATATAGAAATTAGAAAAGGAGATAAGTTTAGAAAGATGTGAGGGGAACCTAGACACCACTTCAAGTAGACATGACAAATGGTCAAGCTGCATAACAAAACAGTCCAAAAGCACCCCCAATTGAAGCATAAAAATATATCGCATTTCCAATGAAGGGAAAGACTAGAAGCATATATACCGCTGTGATAAGAACAATGTGCTCAGGGCGGTGAGGAGCAGTCAAGAACGTCACAGAATTAACAGGTTTACCATCATGTGGTCTTATGACAGCAAGTGGTGTTGCCTTACGTTCTTCCCATATCTTCACCTGTTGACAAAAACAAGTTATTTAGAAGTGCAAACTAGATGATCATGAATCTTTCTTTCATATTGACAACTCAAAGATGTAATATAATGACAGATCCATTCAGCATCCCCTCCGCCACCCTATTTAAAGCTGAGGAATTCAAGACTTCATAATCATTTCCAGATTCCACTAGTGCAAAATTGGATGAAAAAATAAAGGAAGCGATGGAGCAAGGCAAAGAAAGATAGCAAAATGCAAACCGTGCCGTCAGCTGATGCTGAAGCTAATCGACTCTTCATCCATTGGCACATTGACAACTCGGTGACATTGCCATCATGCTTACCAACAAGTTGCACCCCATCAATCAACTTATCAACGGAACATTTGAGAGGCTCCTCTGCAGAAAAAAATTCACCTTTTCCAGCTCTCATGCTGTCAATTTTGAGGATACGGTTGCCAATAGCAACCATTAAAATTTCCTGTAAGTATATTCCAACTGATAAGCTAAAATTTTAAAGAAGTTAACATCAATTGGAAGATAAATAAACTTAAGATCAGGATTATAAAGTCACTGTTACTTGTTTGTGGGGATGCCAGCATACTCGTGGATGAACTGACTCACTCTCTCCTAATATTTGAAGTGCTAGGATTACTTTTCCAGTAATTTGAGGCTTGTCGTCCTCGTCAGGGCCCTCATTGATTTTCCATACAAATATTCTCCCGTCCGTGCTAGCACTGTGAATGCGATCATATTCAAGGGGAAATAATCAATAAACATAATACTGGAAAAAATGACAAACAAGAAACAGAAAAGGGATAATTACCTAGCCAACAGATGAAGATCCTCAGCGAAGAAAGCCATGTCTGTTACTCTCTACATAAAAGGGAGATATGCACAAATTGGAGACGGGTACAGATTGGAAATTAAATAAAAGGTAAAAATAACATCTCAAATGCATGTAACAACAGTGAATTCACTATAACTTTTAAGAGGTAGAGCTTGAATTGCATGTAGAAAGTTGCAATTATAAGAATATGATCAACATGGGAAAACAGTTACCAAGAGTACCCATACGGTGGTTAAAGAAAAGGGGCCATAGGTTAAATATATTGCTCTAAATATCAATAAGTACATAATTTGAACCAATTAATGGAAACGACAAAGTCAAACACCACCCCATAGCAATCTTTCTCAGACATCAATAAAGGCTCATGCAATCGTGTGTTTATACAATATATTGCCTTTCTTGCACTACACTATCAAAATTCAGCATGATAAACTGAAATCAAGAGAATGCAACACATGGCATACAAATGGAATTACAAACTAAAAGTCTTCTACATTCTTAGGTGCAAACTCCCAACAAATTAAAGGAAAAAACATAATCTCGTGCTGTTTTTTTTTTTTTTTTGCCTCATGCAACAGACAACAAAGGCAGAGTATATGCAAGCAGAGATTAGTGTAAAAAGAATACATTTTTATCATCCAAAAACATAAGTTCAAACTACCCCTGCCAAATTGTCCAAGGCACAAGGGCACTAAAACACATCAAAAGTTGATACAATTTTAATGGAAAATATCAAACATGAAAAGGGTGAGCAACCCTCAATCATAGAGCCAATGCATCAACTACTAGCATCAAGAAGCCACATTTGACTAAACAAACACCAGAAATACTATATTTCAATCATTACAGATACACGAAAAATAAAATCGCATTCGCGATCAGGTCATAAGCAACAGCGACACAACACACCTGAGTATGGCCCCGAAGCAAATATCTCAATGCAGTATTGATATTAAGCACCCGGATGGCCCCGAGTTTGAGTCCATAGCATATGTAAGACTTATTCACCGCAATTTGGCGGCCGAGCACGAGGCCTGGATCCGAGGCATACTTGGTGATAGGAGTGACTTCAAGCTGAGGCTGCACCTCCCCAGGCACCCTCGCATCAATGTCATACACGGCATGCTCTCCGATCAAGTGGCGCCCCTTGGGCAGCTTGGTGCTGAGCATCCTGGTTGGTGTGGACTGAGGACTAGCCAGATTCACAGGAGACCCTGAGGGCTGCTGTGTGGAGGGT